>WOUH02071048.1:0-10046 GCA_009936405.2 Stevia rebaudiana
ACATTTATTTTTTTAGTGTTTACAACGTAGTAACTTAATATATATATGCAATGATTCAATAAAAAGTTTTAAGTGTTAGCTATGTAATCTCGTGTAATACACGGGTTTTAAGTTAGTGTTATATAAACACACATATACAGGTTAGTTATTGTACAAACTAGAATTAATGTTCGAATCATGAGAAGTAACTAGAAAGTGGCACCTGATATATAATAAATTTTGTTACAATCACGCTATTACACGTCTAACATGTTATAAATCAAGCTATCGGTGTTATATGCCGCTAATCATGCAATTAGTGTTATTGATGCAGGAGCATCGAATTTAGTTGGTCCGAAAAGCATCAAGAATTCAAGGGATTGTTGGCCCAGACTGTTCTAAACAAATAATTCTTACAAACACGAGTTTTGAAAGGACACCCGACTCTTTTCTTTACTATTCAAATCAAACAAAACTTACATTAAAAAGAACTTGATAAAACTCTCAACATGTGATCCTATTTAAAGACTCACAAACTTGGTTATAAAGTTACTAAACCTAATTACCAATTATAAATATTACTTAACCAAAACTTTATGGAAACGATCATTAAACTTTGACATGCTTTATATTTCAAGATTAAATCCTTTGGGGATCGTGGGTAATCTACATACTTTATTTATTAGTTCTTTATTTTATTTTTATATTGGGAAAAATGTCATTTTAGTCCTTGTTTATATGCAATAGTGTTGTCGGTAACTCTTTGAATCTGACACTAGTTTTGTGTTTGCTAGAATGATAGAGAGCAAGGCGAACCCAACACTGTCTTCAGATGGCTTGTTGTTAAACCCAACCAACTATTACCCACTTGAAAATCGTTTGCGAATGTGCCTTCCCCAAACCAGATTCCCCCCATTTCTTGGAATGTGCTGGCGTCAATAGTTGCAGACGGTGGCGCTAGGTACTGGAGGCAAGCCGTTGCAATCAAATTTGCATAGAGGAGGTGGGTGCGAGGGAGGATGAAATCTGATTAAAACTGTAATCACAAAGGCTAAAACTAATATAACATACGAGTACGTGCATTTTAGTCATATTGTCTTCTGCTAAGACTATGCGGTGTGAGTTGACTCAAATGAATGAGTGGAAAGGTGGACATGCTCAGGTGCGTGGGGGTGACTGGGTAAAAAGTAAAATGTTGATGTGTTGTTTTGTGATTGGTAGAAGAGTAATGTGAGATTTTTTGATTTGTTGGAAAATTAAAAAGAAAACAAAAAAAAAATTCCCTTCACTGCAACCCACGGCTGGATGGGCAACGCCCACAAAAAGAAAGGTTGGGATGGTGTTTAGGCGTGAGTGGGGACTAGTCTAACATATTTCTAATGTCTATTACATTCTGGACGAAAACGGTAGTTTTTTAAAATTTCATGGACAAAAATGAAAGGTATTCTCATTTTTTTTATCGAAAGTTTGATAGTTTTAACTTTTAACGTATACTAATGTTTTTCTACGATCTGCATGATGTTTACAAAACTGAGGTAACAAATAAATAGAAAATGTGATGTTTAAATAACGCGTGTGTCCATAAATATGTAGGAAGTTGGAAGACATGATACAGAGCATCTCTAAAATAATGGATAGTTTTTTTTTCTCTGAACAAGCAGTAATAAATATATCTATCTAACACACATGCTACCTTTTTATTGTTTATCTTTGCCCCCACATGGATTCGCTCATTATAATTTTATATTCGAGAAAATCATTAAAAAGGTTTTTGTATTTGTATCAATAGTTAATAGTTATATAGGAATCAGGGTGTTTAATGTTTGAACCGGGTTCGAGAAACCCGAAACTCAATTTCATTCACTATAACGAATTCGAATTCTATTTGATATCTAATCTAATATATATTCAAAAAAGAAAATTGAAATTTAGATTTTTAATTCGAATACAACTTAACTATTGAAAAAGCAAGAATCAAATGATTTTGTTCCTCTATTTCACCTCATATTCAAAGAAACATTTCATATATAGTTATTGTTAGCTCAGACTCTTAATCGAAAAATAATACAAACAAAAAAACTTTTAGTGTTTGACCAAACCTAATAAATTCTTGTATATAATAAATCCGGGACAATTACAATGACTCCTTATACCCTATTTATAACTGACAAGCCCTTGAGAATAAGAAACCTAGTTAAACAATGAAACCAAATAACTAATTAAAATAATCATATCTAATAAATCTGATAAACATAACAATTAAATAATACTTTATAATTATCTATCTACCAAACTTTAATTTATCTCGTGTTTATCATCGAGATTCAGAATTATCTCCAATAGTATCTTTGAAGAAATAATTAATGTGTGAGACTATTGGCATGGGCGTATGACACAAGCTATAAAAGTCGTATAAAAAGCATTGTGTGCTTAAACTAATTATATTGAAATTTAAATAAAAAAATCAAAGAACATAAATTGAACAATAGGTAGAACGTACAAAACAACTATAACCTACACTACCAATATATAAAACTCTTATTTTTTCAATGATAGTCGCATCTAAATAAGAAATGAAACAATATTTCATTTGAATATATTATTCAATATAAATATACATATGAAATGAAACAATATTTTGTTATGTATATATTTAAATACAAACGAGATAAGAATATCTTTCCATATACGTATTACTATATAAAGTCAGAAGCAGTACGTCCTTTTTGCAGCCGTATGATGAGACATTTATTGACAAGAGTTACAATTATTTTTGGGCGCTAAAAGAATTATTGTTTTCAACTATCAGAATTCAACACTGTCTCATGTTTTAATCTTTCAGAGCTGCGCCAGCAGCAGATTATAGTTAATTTTCGGAGTGAGCCTTTTCGATTAATAAAATAATTTATCGTTCTAAATAATGGGTGGATGGAATGTAGTTTAGACTATCCATAGTGGGATGAACTTTTGGGCGTGGAGAGGAGAGAGAAAAGGGCTAACGCCCCCAAACACCAAAACAGCCAAGTGTGAGAAGGGGCGTGTACTGGTGGGGTGTGACGTGGTCTCTATCACGGCGTGGGGAGGGAGAGATGAGTTTTTTTTTATTCTTTTTTATTTTTCAACCAATCATAATATACTATTTCACCCTTATATTTTTACTCATCTCTCTCACTTCCACTCACCCATTACACTCATTTTTCATCACCATTTTCTCTCCTGCGTGGTACTGACGCGTCATAACTCACACTTTCTTCACCCCTTTACCACTAGGCATATTCTTAGGAAAAACTTTTAGGCCTTTCAACCCTCATCGGGAACTACACTTGTGAATGAGCGGATCGGTTTTTAGCTCAAACTGCACCTTCATTTTTAGTTTTAGAACCTGCTTTGGTTTTTTGATTTTGTTTCGTTTTGGTTTAGGTTTATCTTGGTTTTTTCACTTGGGTCTTAAATTTTTGGGCTTAAAGAAAAATAACTTTAACTTTTATTAAATTTCTTGGCCAACAAAAATTTCACCTAATTAACCACCTAAACAACATATATGTCGTATGCGGCTTTGTACCCAAGAAATTTCATCGGAGTTAGATAAGTGGCTTATGTATTACTGAAACAAACACTTTGTTAGTTCCAACACCCGACCTTTATAAAAAATTTGAAACCCCACTTGACGCCGATGTAAATAACAGAATCACTTAGGGGCTGTTTGACAACTTTTGAATTGTTAAGTGCTAAACCGGTAAAAGTCTGAATCATTAAGTGTTGAACCAGTAAGAGGTATGAACTATTAAAAGCTAATATAATACCTAACTATGCAGAGTCAAATGTCTTATCAATTCAGATAAAAGGTCTTAACCATTCAGACTCAGTTTAATTATTAACCATTCAAATGCAAATGTCTTAATCATTCAGACATTTGCTCGTGAAACAAACGGTCTGAACCATTAAATACTAAACGAGTAAGAGATCTGAACAATTAAAAACTCTATTAAAACGTAAACAAACAACCTCTTAGAAAATGTCAACTTCATACCCTCTACCAAAGTAATTTATGGAGCAAAAACCAATTACACTAATTAAATTACCCGATAAATATTCACTTGATCCACCAATTCAATTTACTAATTATTAAAATAATAATTCTTCTTATAACTAGATTGTTTTATGATGTAGTTTACCATAAAATATATTTAACATGTTATGCTTTAAAACAACTGGAATGTGACATGTGTTTTCAAATAAGTGAACAATATATTATGATGCGTCACGTGTCTTAAAACAATTCACATTATAAAATTCTTTATTTTATGATGCATATTTAAAAAAAGTAATTATATAAAATTTATTTGATCGAGCTATAAAAGTGGAATTACTATATGAAAGACGGTAATTGCGTCTTTTTCCATTTTGTACTTCCTATCTACTTAATTTGTTTAGTCGTATATACTCTTAATCTGCAAAGTCGATGGCTAAAATGCCATTGTCTTTTGTAGTTTCGCCCCCTAACTTTCATTCTTTAACACTTTTACTATGTAACTTTATAAAAACTTTGTAAAATGTCATTTTTATCCCTATTTGACCTTTTGGATTGATATTTTGTCCCTCAAGTTGCTAAAAACATTACAAACTACCATTTTAACTATTCAAGTTTATAAGCATTCGAATTCACCACCATCGGTTCGTAACTTAAAGGAAATAATCCTTAGCTTCACCTTTGACAACTTTCCCCTCTTAGCTTTATAATATCTTTGTAAAATGTCATTTTTACTTCCTCGACTTTATGAGTTGATACTTTCCCCCCTTCACGTTGCTAAAAACTCTGTAGAATGTCGTTTTTACTCATTCGAGTTTCTAGAGTTTTGAATCACCCCTTCGTCCCTTAACTTAAAAAATAATAATTTCTTATATGCTATTTTATGTATGTGCCGGTATATATATTCGATTTATATATCTATGTTTTGGCATAACTTCAGCCGGAAACGATTTGGTTAAATATAATACGTTTTCGTGTTATAGTTTATGTGTGATTTTGTTGGTCTACGTTTAATTTTTTGTTTGAAAATAAGTCGGGTTAAATATGATATATTTTCATTCAACAGTATAAATTCGAGTTAGAACATGGTTCGTTGCCACTGCAACGTATGGCTACGTTTCTACGTAATGTTGTTCAGAAATTAGTTGGTTGAAATATAAAACTTTATCGATTAACAGAAAAAATTCTCAAGTAAAATTACTAGTTTGTACACATGGTACATCTAACAAATTAACTAATGTCTTATCAATGACAATATCAAGTCTACACTCTTTAGGCTAATTTCACTTTTCGTTTTAATAATTTTCTCTGTGCTATATTGTTATATCTAGATAAATTTAGTTATATCATGGGTCATGTTAATATCATTTTATGTTTTACATCTTAGTTAACTTTCTAACATAGACATGTGCTACTCTTAACAAAAGACTATCTTTGGTGCTACATTTCACTTGTCTACTAGCCTTATTAAAAGACTATCTCTATCTCTGGTGTCACATTTTGTTACTAAAACTAAAAAATACTCTGCAACTTTTTTTGGTTGAAGCTGTATCATTTGTTCAAGCAGTGTAAAACTGTAAACATGGGTTAGTAGCCTAATTTTTTTTTGAACGGCGTTTTCCCTCACGTCTATCCGTCACGTTATGCGCATCTGGTGTGGTCATGGTTAGTAACATAATAATAATATATGTTAACACTTCTTTTGCTTATTTTAGTTTTGTGTCTATTCGCATCTCTTCATGTATTACACTTGGTTTAAAAAAGTGTGAGACATGCTACAACGTAAGGTTTAAAACTGACGCGTGATACGCGAAGCGAAAAAGCAAAACGCTTTTCGTCCACGAGATGAGATATATTATATAATAGTTTAGTATATTTACAATAGGTTTTCATCATGTGTTACACTTAGTAGTACTCACACAAGTTCTCCTCTCCATCATCCATTCCCAGGACAAGTATACCCCTCTTTTGGCTTTTTAATTAAAGAAAATGGTGAGTGTACTTAAAAATAGTGACACCAGCAGCTAGGGTACTTGTGAAATGATAAAATTTTATCGGTTAGGTTGAAGTCTGACCATCCTAAGGATATATACCGTGTGTTTATTATGAAATAGTTAGACACAAGTTAGGAAAAATATGTTATTATATATTTAGTTAATAGTTTGAAGTAGATATTACATTACTATAACAAAAAAAAAACTGAAATCTTTTAACTCGTGACATCTTCAAACACTATAAAAATATATTTAATTAACGTATATGCAAAGTTGTCCTTGAATTAATTTGTGACCACTTAGAACTGGCAACCAAACTTTTTAAAAATATCATGTTAAATGAATATCATTGCCGACTCATTCAATATGTTATTATTATTTAGAGCTTTAAGTAAGATTTTAGTTAATTCAAACTGAAAGCAATGACAATCAGTATAACTACATATGTATTGCAATTGAAGCCTAAAAGGCAACATAAATATAATTTTTTTTAGTCGTCATGGTTTCTTATCCATGGGATGTCTTGTATTATACCGTAAAAAGATAGAATGAACTTATTTAACCGTGGACTGAAAAACATAGAACATAAGGACTAAAAAGGTATAAAAAGAAAAAGCACTTAGCATCGTTTTAAGATTGGTAGATAGGGTTCAAATGTTCAATATTGTCAAGTGGACCCAAAATGAGTGTTGAAGTGGGCCATCTCGACAGTTTAATGTTGCATCTTACGAAACCGTCAACTTACGGCCTTGTTATCGGGGTTGTTGGACCATATATAACATGTGATCAAACCGTACACTACTGAATTGAATACGCTATAAACAGCCCAACAAATACGAATATTAATTTTTTTATTTTGTGCTTATTTAAGTTTATTCGCTTTATGATTATGATGTTTGTTAAAGAAATAAATTGTGTTTTTACTCCAAATACTCGCATAAAAAAAGGTGACGCAGGGCACGTTGGTTGTGTAATATCTCGGGGAATATCGATCAGAAAGCTAAAATTACAAACATAGGTTTTATTTAGAACATATGTGTTACCCAAATTTGAATGACAAATGATAAATAAGATGGTCCTAACAATAGAGGCACTTCAGCAAACCTCTAAGACTCTAGTTATGACTTATGATGATTACCACATTACTTCAAAAGAATTAAAGGTTTATTCTATTATTTAAAGTTTTGTAAGTACAAAATCTCAACTTAACAGAAGAATTTCCCATATGTAATCATACAAAACTCACACTTAGATACTTTTATCATGTATCTCTTTTACCAAGATAAATATTGACTTATGAAAGAAGAAATTGATCGATGAATCGAAATACATTATTGAATTAATAGTGTAAATTTGACAAATATATAATAATAAATAGATAACATGTGCAAGAGTGACAATACTTTGAGCTTAATTCGGTGGTTGGAACAAGATTTCTGTCGGCATACGACTAGACATATATGTTATTTGTCTTTTCTATCGCACTGTTTTTATTTCCTTACCAAAAATATTGAATAAACATATGCTATACAAAACTTATATTGATATTCCGTATACAAAATGTTTTATTGGAATGATAAAGTTTACGGCTGATGTGTTTTTAAGTTTTTAACAAAAGCTAAATTTGAAATATGTAGATCAGTTTGGTAAAGGAGTATCGAGTGGGACGTCTCTTGTGTAATGTATATAAAGTTATAATGGATTGGGAAGGTTCATACTATAAGAACAAAAGTATACAACTTAATCAACTTTAAATGTTTTTTATTTCTTCATACGTTATTATTTCTTAAAACAAATTGCATCATTGAATCACAAATTTTCTCCTCTTTAAAACTAGTATAATAAAGACATGTTAAAAAGACAATAAATTGCATCATAAAATTTTAATTCTATATATATTCAGTATGATAATAATTTACAAATTGAACATTTGAGTTTTTTTAAAATATTTATTCGGTTTTTTCTTATTTTTTTTATCTATCTATGTATACTGCATATATGCAGTATGATTATAATTCAATTATTATTTTTTACTTTAAAATACTTTACGTATTTCCTATAAGTTTTTTTTTTTGTTTTTTTATGTATCTATAACTCTTTTGAATACCATGGTTGGACATACTGGGTTGGTTTCATGCTCCACAACCAACTTAACTGTTGAGTTAGGATTTATACCATTCAAATCTAGAATAAAATCCCGCAACCTAGAATATTGGTTCTTATAATCACACCGAGCTTGCTTTAAAGCATTCTTTTTTGCTCTAAATGCTTTGTGTTTGGAAACTCCTAGTTCATACTTTCTTTGTAACTCATCTTGAATAGTTTTGGTCGAAACATTAGGCTTCGATTCTACCTGGCTCATAACCCAAGACTCATTACCCATGAACGAAGAAGTGAATGCTTTTACAAACATAGTTGGAAGACAAGTATGCTCTGCTTTGTAGGTCTTCAATAACCAAGTTTCATCTTCCGTTCGGAGTCTTGATATATTCAAGACCCATGGACAATCACCTGTTTTCTTTTTCTTCTTAACTTTTCCCTCATTTGTTACTTTGCCCCCATCAGGCCAGCAGTTGGCACATTCCCCTAATACAATTCAAGTCAATGATTTGCAAGCTTGTTTATGCAGGAAAGTTGATTATAAGAGATGTTGAAACAAAGTTACATGTGAAGTGCGACCTTCCCTAGTGATGTGGGAGCATGTTGGTTCACTAGGTTCATCATCTTTATATGTTTGAACATTCCCCTAAAACAACCATAGCCAATTACTAGTAGCTTCGGTTATGCTAAAAAACTAATTGTAACTTTTTGTAAAAGAAACTTACTTGACAAATGGCTCTTATCCTCCTTTTCTCATTTCTCAAGAATACCAATTCTATCCTAATTTTAATGGCATGTCTCCTCACTCTCTCTTTCAAATCGTTTGAATTTCCAAAAACTTAACCAATGTAAAATGTTACTTCAGCATTATGAATTTGTTGATTTCTAGGTGCTCTTATTTTCTTATTTCTTATACTTTCAAAATCATCCTCATAATCTTCAGTTAAACTATCAATGACTCAAATCTCATAGTAATACAAACTACATCATTAACATCATCATCCTAGTTAGTTTCTTCATTAGAATCATGTGTGCTTTTCTCAAAAAGTTCTTCCCTGCATAAAATAATCGTAGTCCTTCATGTCTACTTCTACATCATCTACTCATTATCTTTATCAACAATATAATCACTATCATCAGAATCTTCATCCTTGTTAAAACTATCATCACTAGCAACAATCATACTACAACCCTCACCACCTTGATTAACAACCTCAACACCATCATCAAGATTGTTTGCAGCATCACCATCTGTAACATGAAGAAAATTAGTTCAAACAAATAGACCACTGAAAAAGATCTACAAGATAATCAAATATTATAGGACAAGTATAGTAGCAAAAATAAGAACAAATACCTGAATGAAATTGAACTTCTAGGATAAAAATACTTCTCGATTGTAATGAAACCAACTATGTACTTACAATATTGGAAGCAAACAATAAATGTTTAAAGTAATCATTAACAACTCTCCAAAATTTTCCTCCATGTTCACAAACTTAAGTACCGCCCAATCCCACTACTTCAGCCTTCAGTTGACCAGTCAAACCCAAACCAAGTCACATTATCCAACATTGACGATTAGGTTTTGCAAAATCAAAGAATTTTAAAGCCGTATTAACCAAAATCATATAAACATAACTATGAAAACTCACCATAAACCTCTTATGGGATTACTTCAGTGCTTGATTGTCTTAAAACCCAACGCATATTGTCTTCTTTGTGATTGAATTCCAAAGATGTTTCTCGGCGGATGTATATGTATTATGCAATAGGAAGTCGTCGACGTGAACTGCAACCATGATGCTAACCTCCCATATGTGTGGACTCTCGTGAGCCAAAAGTAAAATTGCACTAGTTTTAACATTATTTTACTTATTTTCGTGAAAATAACGTTAAAAGCATTGGGATGACGGTTAATCAGGCATCATGAGCCGGGGGTC
>WOUH02071096.1:0-10044 GCA_009936405.2 Stevia rebaudiana
TGTAAATAACCGTATGGCTTTTGATGTTCCGCCTTCACTTGCAAACATGTCAAACATCGATTGACATATTGCATCACGTTAAATTTCATACCCGGCCACCAATAATCTCTTCTCAGATCTTGGTACATCTTTGTTGCACCGGGATGGATAGAATAACGTGATTTGTGAGCTTCATCTAGGATTTTTGATCTTATGTCTCCACTCCGTGGTACCCACATCTGACTAAATCAAGTTTTAATCCCAAACTCGTTTTCATCTAACTTATTGATTAGACCAAAAATCCTTTCATTCGTCACATTCTCTTCCTTTAAGACTTCTCGCTGTGCTTCTTTGAGTTGATTCAAAAAGTCGGGCGTAATAACTAAAGCATACGAATTTACTCGAATAGGGGGATGTTCCTCTTTGCGACTCAACGCATCAGCCACCACATTGGCTTTCACTGGATGATAAAGAATCACACAGTCATAATCTTTAATTAACTCGAGCCATCTACGTTGTCTCATATTTAAATCCTTCTGTTCAAAGAAATACTTCAAACTCTTATGATTGGTGTAGATGGTACACTTGGCACCATAAAGATAGTGCCTCCATATTTTTAATGCAAACACGACCGCGGCTAACTCTAGATCTTGGGTCGGGTAATTTAGCTCATGGGTTTCTAACTGCCTTGAGGCATCGGCTATAACCTTTCCTCGTTGCATTAAAACACAACCCAATCATTGATAGGATGCATCTGAGTAAATTACTAAATCTTCCATCCCATCACGTAGTGATAACATTGGGGCCTGAGTTAATCTCTTCTTCAACTCTTAAAATGTGGCTTGTTGGTTAGGTCCCCATTCAAACTTCTCACTCTTCTTTGTCAGTTTTGACAAAGATGATGCTATCTTTGAAAAATCCTGAATAAACCTTCGATAGTATCCAGCTAATCCCAAGAAACTACGAATCTCAGTGGGTGTCCTTGGCGGATTCCATTTTGTTACCGATTCAATCTTAGCCGGATCTACCAAGATTCCATCTGCATTAATAACATGGCCAAGGAACTGCACTTCCCGTATCCAAAATGCACATTTGGAAAACTTAGCATACAACTTTTCTCGTTGTAGTGTTTCTAATACTTCTCTCAAGTGACATGCATGGTCACCTTCATTATTAGAGTATATCAAAATGTCATCAATAAAGACAATTACTGATCGTCTAACATCGGTCGACATACTCTATTCATTAGATCCATGAAGGCTGTAGGAGCGTTAGTCAAACCAAACGACATGACCAAAAATTCATAATGACCATATCGAGTTCGAAATGCAGTCTTCGGTATATCTTCTTCTCTTACTCTCAACTGATGATAACCTGATCGCAGGTCTATCTTAGAGAACCAACTAGCTCCTTGTAGTTGATCGAACAAATCATCGATTCTCGGTAATGGATATTTGTTCTTGATAGTCAACTTGTTCAGTTCTCTATAATCTATACACATCCTCATACTTCCATCTTTCTTCTTTACAAACAATATCGGAGCACGCCAAGGCGAGATACTTGGACTTATAAATCCTTTATCCAATAAATCTTGTAATTGTACCATCAATTCCTTTATCTCTGATGGTACTAACCGATAGGGTGCTTTCGCAACTGGTTTAGCTTTGGGTATCAAGTCGATACGAAATTCAATATCCCGCTCTAGTGGCATACCAAGTAAATCTTCAGGGAATAGATCAGGAAATTGACATACTACAGGTACGTCCTTTAATTCCCTAGGCTTTGATTCCGTATCTACAGCGTATGCAATATATGCTTCACATCCACGAGTCATATACTTCTCGGCTTTAATCATTGAAATGATTTTAGCTGTTGAGTTATTATGATCTCCATGAATAACTATAAATTCTCCATCAGGTTTTAACCATCTTCTTCTTGCATAGAATTTGGGCTCCATTCGCAGCAAGCCAATCCATACCAAGTACGATATCAAAGCTTCCCAAACTCATGGGATATACTTTGATAGGTAGTATGTGATTATCCAAATCGACCTCACAACTATTTAAGAACTGAGTGATCTTAGTTGACTTGCCTATTGTAGTATCCACATTAAATGGTCTTTCTACTCCACTTAATGGTTTATTAATCGATTCACAAAACATCTTTGATATAAAACTAACACTTGCACCCAAATCAAATAGAACTGTAGCAGGTATATTGTTTACAAGAAACGTACATGACACTACATTTGGTTCTATCTTAGCTTCCTCATCTGTTATGGTGAAAGCTCTGGCCTTTGTCTTAGAAGCATCTTTATTTCTACCATCATGTGTCCTCAATGGTTCAGGACTCAATACCAATTTTGGACAACTTATTCTCTTGTGACCAGTTTCACCACAATTGTAGTATTTAATAGTTGGGAAATTTGGTTTCATATGCCCTTCCTTTCCACAGTTAAAACATTTACCACTTCCAATCTTACATTCACCAGAATGGGAACGGTTATACTTTTTACAAACATTTTTTCTGAAACCTCCTTCTCTTCTTCCTATCACTTTACTGATCATTCTTGGTGGAAGTATTAGCTTCCGACCATGTTCGCTTATTATCAGTTGGCTTTCCAGCCTCTCCATATTCTTCATCATAAGCAGTGGCAGCGAGGTCCATAGCTCTTTTGTACGTGGCAGGTGCAAATAATTTGACTGCCTTTCGGATAGCCGGAGGCAATCCTTGTACATAACGCTTAATCCTTTTTGCTTCAGTACTGACTTCATCTGGCACTAATAGAGCCATTTCATCAAACTTAGTGGTGTATTCCTGATGAGTCATATTCCTAGCTTCTAACTTTAAAAAGTTCATTTCAACCTTGTCAAGCTCATTTTGTGGACAAAATTTACTCACTATCATTTGTTTCAACTCATCCCAAGTCATTGTAGCTATAACATTTTCATTATGACATTCCTTCACTGAATCCCACCAGTATAATGCTTCAGCTTTGTATGAGTGGGCTACATACTTTACAACTTGATCAGGTCTACATTCACTGATATTTACAACTGCATCCATCTCTTTAATCCATTGAACCGTAGTGAGTGCGTACCTCAAATGGTTTTGGATTTCCCTAACAGAAAACCTTGTATGAACATCCCTTACCTGGATGGCTTCCATCTGTTAACTACTCCAGCCATTTCTATTCATGTACCCCCATCGGTACTCGTATGGTTTCCTAATAAATTTCCCAGGATGGTGGGTAAGGATTTTTGAAGTGCCCGCGCCACTTCATTAGCAATAGCGGCTCACTGTTGCTCATTAATCGGGGCAGTTCCCTCTGTTTCTGCATGAATTTCTTCATCATAACTGGGATTAGCTCGTGTATTCCTTTGAGCCGTAGATGACTGACCTACTCGTCGTCCTCTACCTCTTCCAGCCATTTCTTCTTCCTACAATCGAGAATGAGAATGATTTAATATTCACATTGCTTTAGACAATCCAAAACACTAATCTATAATAAATCAGTAAACATAGGGCCTAGGACATATGTAATCATTTATTATAGCATCGTGCACCCAGTTCATCTTTCATCATGCTTGTACCAAATGTTCTCATCTCGATCCACCGCATCTCTTTATGAAATGATTGAAACCCAACATCATTCATATTGATTAACTCTCAATTGCAGTTGCAAATTGCAATTGATTATCTATCTCTACTGACTCTTATTGGGTTCCCTTTATTTCATATTCAATGCTCCTCGTGGTCGGCATTGGGTTGCTCTTTACTGGCATCCTTATCTTAATTATTCCCAGAGTCCTAGGTTTAAGTCTACATACCGCTTGCAAATACCTAAATCTCTTAAACCAAGGCTCTGATACCAACTTGTGACGCCCGTCTCCCAGGCTTGCCCCTAGGTGACGTCACTCATCGGATTTACTCAATAGCAATGATTAAAGAGAGATATACAAATGCAACGGAATAAAAACTTCAATTCATTACTATTAAACTTTCCAAGTTTTACATATTATCTATTACATCGTAATGGATAATACTATCTAAGCCAGTCTTCAATCTCCATTATCAGCCCTCCAGATGCCTTCATGATCTTTAACCGATCATGCCTCCTCCTTACGTGCTCTTCTCTCAATTATACCTAGTATGCATGCTAAATCAAGTCAGCTTTCGGTGGTGAGTTCTAAGTTTTACTTCCATCATATTCATATCAAAATATAAGTATATAATTTATTAAATACTACTCATATTTATATCAACATATAAATATATCAAACCTCAGTTTATTTAATAATAAACATTTCTCAATCAATTCCTCTTCCTCACCAAGTATGTGTTCACCCCAAGCTAACACTGTCTCTTCTAGGATCCGAAATCCCGGGGTCCGAAACCCTTCCTCATAAGTAATCGTCATTACTTAAAAACTCATTGTGCACAACAAACTTTCAATCATTTATAACCCCCATCGGGAAATGATCGTCCATCTTTAATAACCAATCCTACTCTAGGGAATGGCCGACAGTTTCAGTTAAGCATACAGGTCTGTTGCAATCTCTTGGTTTTTAACCTCTCTAAACAGTTTACATCTTTTACCCTCACGGTTTAAAGATAGTTATAAAACATCTTAACTGTGTATTAAACTATATTCCTTACCCTCACGACTTAGGAATAACATATCATAACTCTATTTCAAAAACCCATCCTTTACCTAAGCCCTATACACTGACACTTTCCCGATATATCGAAGGCAACTTGTATACAGGGTGTACGTAGGGCGAACCATGCCGCTAACCCACCATCCCTTCGATATACCATGATCATGCCTTTGTTAGTATCTTAGGTTCTAGATGTATAATTATTATCTCTTTTTAAAACAAATCTGGTTTTGTTAAATAAAATTTATCTTTGAATGATTGCCATGATCTCGTCATGGTTTACACAATCATCCTATTCTCCAATATTCTTTAAACATTTGCCATAATCGCGTCGTGGTTTACACAAACGTTTAATATAACATCATTTCATCTAAAGTAAATCAATAATTACTAAGCATGCATACTAGCCCCAAAACATTCAAAAACGTTAAAACGGGGATCATAGAACTCACCTCAAAACTGGCGTAACAACGACTATAAAGAGTAACGAATCACGAGCTCAACTGTCTCTGTGAGCTTAATAACTTCTCGAGCGTCTCTGATACGATCCGAATCGATTAGAACCTCCCCTAGTATCCTAAAAGCGTTTTTGGGTGTTTGGGAAAAGTCGGGATCAGAGAAAATGGCGTAAATTTTCTTCGAACGAATGAAGGTATTTATAGGGCTGATCAAGGGGGGCTACGCGCGTCGCGCGGCTTTGGCTTGGTTCCTTGCGCGTGTTGCGTAGCTTTGGCTGACGTGGCGCCCCTCGTGGCTTGCCACGTGTCATGCTGACTCACCCGAGTGGCTGACACGTGTCACTACGCTTGCCACGTGTCCGATGACACGACACCTCGAGTGCCACGTGTCATGGTGACTCGTCACCTGATTTCGGGCGCGACTGGTTATTTTGTTTTTTCGTTTCCCGCTTCGTTCGAACTCCGTTTTGCGCACGGTTTTCGCCTACATTCACGAGTTTCAATTTCCTATCTAACCCCATTGGTTTCAATTTCTAAGGAGGTGTTGAGATTTGGGATCTATCGGACACTTCATCTTTTTACGTGTAACTTTCAAACCGTCGTTTAACTTAAAATTTCGTTTACGCTTAAAATATTCTAAATACTTCTTAGAATATGATAAAGGTATTTATATCATATTATTATCAAGTAAAAGTACATGGAAAATCAGATATATCATAAACTATCTGAAAACCGGGTGTTACAAATCTTTCTTTCTAACTAACTGTCAACCCGTTGCTTTTTACGTTATATTTGTACAAATAAGTAAAATAACTTTAAAACTAGTGCAGCTTACTTTTGTCTCTCGGTGGTCCACATATATATATTTGTAAAAATATGTAAAATAACATTAAAACTAGTGAAGTTTACTTTTGCCTCTCGGTGGTCCATATATATATATATATATATATATTGTATACGGGCTTCGCAAACGAGGTGTGTCGGGACGTTTGTCAACTCAACCCAGTTATTTAAGTTTGGAATTTTGAGAAACTGACAGGTTATTAGTTAATTATCGTGAGTCCAATATTGTTCGAATTTTCATCTCATAATGGTTATCGTATACTAAAAATAAAATTCTGGTTTAATCTTTCTTTCCCTAAGCAAATTTGTTCGAATTTTCATCTCATAATGTTTATCGTATACTAAAATTAAAATTCCGGTTTAATCTTCCTTCAAATTTTTCCTACCTACAACCTACTCGCCTCTTTACACTTTTTTTATTTTTTTATTTTATTTTATTTATTTTTTTTTGAGGATCAACAAGTTAATATAAATTCCCCTTGCAACTTGGATTTGAACCCAAGACAACCAAGAGAAGCTTTGCTTCAGAGTTTCTTCTTAACCACTAGGTAAAAAGATCATCGTGAGACAAAAAAATGTAAATTTATATCTAACATATCTACATGGATGTGACATTCGGCTCTATAGCTTTAGTAAACATGGATGTTAACGCCATGAGTGTTTAGATTAAGGGCTATCGTGACAACCGATGATTTGATTCAAAAACATGATGAAGTAACTATAGTAATGGTCGATAGAAAAGAATTGAATGTCTCATGACGATAGTTGATTAAAACACATGAATGTGTAACGTATTAAGGAAAACAATTATCAGCTGACAGAAGAAGCATGTTAACTAAATGGGGATTTTATATATAGCTAGCTCATGAATATAACATTGTTTGTTTATTTTATTAAATATACCTTTAGTCGCACAAACGTGAGACTAAATTGCATAAACATAAGACAAGTATACGTAGAATAACTAGTAAAGCATATGTTTCAACACTGCTTGTAGCACGTACAACGACGTCGCATACCATCACATTTTCCCTTAGCAAAACCTTGCTTCTCACAAGAGTGGTCGCAATCCCTATCAATTGCGCAACTAAATGCGTGACCAGTAGTCTGACACATCTTCGCTTCTGTCACCTTTACCATACTCTCTTCTACAATCAATAAAATCAAAATTTTATTTTATTTAAATTAATAATCGTGGTGGCAAAAATATATATTTTTATTACCTTTACAAGAAAATTAGATGAAAATTTCAATTTATTATATTATAGAAAACTTAATATTCCAAAAGTATATTTGTTTAACTTAAAGATATATTATATTATCTCAAGGATTTAATGAAAGGTAAGTAGTATACCGGAAGCAAATAGAACTAGCACCATCAACATGATCACGAACACGCTTTTTCCCATCTTGAAATTAATTACGGTTGACAACTCCAGAACTAATGAAGTACATTTGGAAATAATAGTTTATATAGAAGTCTTAATACTTCCTTCATGCGACACGTGTCTTTGCATGGGTTGCCTTTTGACATATGCACATCCACTTATGCTCTTTGAATGCCAACTCGCCTCACCTCAAGTAAAGATATCGACGGTGGAAAATTGGTGATGTTTTCTTTACTTTCTTTATTAATAATATTAAGGATATAAGGATACACGCGTTATCCGAACGAAAAGCATTGGTGACGTTATACGGTGCGCACTAGCATACTTAGATCGATCATTCGTATGAATGACCTCATTCTTATCTGTTTTATTGTATCACAGTTAAATATTATTTTGCTACTTGTCTATGTGCAAGATATCAGTCCCAGCCGAAGTATACTCTTAATAGTATGATTGATATTATGTTAACATAATTAGTGTTCTGATCAGGTTGTCTTAATATA
Organism: Stevia rebaudiana; assembly: GCA_009936405.2. Taxonomy (NCBI): domain Eukaryota; kingdom Viridiplantae; phylum Streptophyta; class Magnoliopsida; order Asterales; family Asteraceae; genus Stevia; species Stevia rebaudiana. The sequence continues at coordinate 7,833 of WOUH02071096.1, forward strand.
TTTGGAAGTCTTAGATAAAACAAAATTCGAGGCCTTTTTTTTAACGATTATTGTTAAAATTCTCATCCTTTGACCGTATTTAAACCAGCAATTAAAGGATAAATTCCAAGCAAACATCTTAATTAAGTTGATAATAATATTATTTTAGTTACTTGGATAAGATTACTCCAGGATCATATGGATTTAAATTTCATCTTATTGTTCATCATTTAGTTATGGTTCTTGATCATTTAATCATTTAGTTGCTCCTCATTCAGTTCTTCATTTGTTTGTTGATTATTTGGACTTGTGTGTTAATTATTTGAAGTTGCGTGCTCGTCGCTTGGATTCAGTTGTAAATCATTTGGATTGTGTGGTAGTCATTTGCATTTTGTTGTTCACTATGATTAATTTTTTTTCCGACTGTTACATACTTTAAGCATGGTCTTGTTTTCTTTTTCAACTTTTTTTTTGAAAGATTAACTTCTATAGAAACACCCAAACCCGAAAACCAGGCAGGGACCAAAAACATACAAAGTAAAGGAAATTACATAATAACAAATTTACACCAGTTAGCCCAACTAAAAGAAAACGACTTAGATCTATTGTTGAGCCATAAAAAGCCTAACGATCTAATATCCCTCAAAACGTCCTCCACTTTAGCAAGCTTGCCAGAAAACCTGCTCTCATTCCTAGCTTTCCAGATACACCAGCACGCAATGATGATAATGCCATGAATAATAGATTGCTCCACCGGCCTTTTTTGGCAATTAGAAACTATCTCCAGAAGATCTCTGACAGAAAAAGCGAAAAAGTTATGTATCCGGCACCACATACCTATTTTGGACCAAATAATCATGGAAAAGTTGCACGCCGTGAAAAGATGCTCTGTAGATTCCTCGACTTCGTTGCACATAGAGCAAATGGGGTTGCTGACAAAAATACCTCTTCTGGATAAAGCCTCAACCGTCGGAATTCGGTTCAGCTCCGCTCTCCAGGCAAAAGCATTACATTTGAAAGGAATCCATTTGCACCATTTCATAACAAATCTATCACTGAAGTCATCGTTCCCCCGGATAATGTTTCTCACCGCAGCCACACTGAACAACTTAGAGCTGTTACCGATCCACTCCCATCTATCTAGCCCTTCAGACAGAGACACTGCTTGTACTTTGGCAACCAAAAGGTCAAGTTCCCGAATCTCGTCCTCCGAATCTGGATCATTCCTCCACAGCCAAGGAACAATCCCCTCTAACCTGCCATGCACACAACAATCCTTGACCACCTCAAGGAGAAACATGTTAGGAAAACAAAACATTAGAGGAATATCGTCCAGCCACGGATCCAGCCACAATTTGATCTGGCACCCGTTGCCCACGACACCTCTAAAAAATACCTTGATAGCATGCCTGTTTAAGAGAGAAGAAATATATGGGAAGACTTTGGAGCACCGCCCTATTCCAATTAGAAGCAATAAAGGATTGTAAGATCCGAGATTGCTTATAGGTTCAAAATGATGAGGTCACATGGCACTTGATATGAAGACATGATCCTAATAGTCATGAAGAACTACAAGAATTTGTGGATTGTCGGGAACTAATAAAACAAATTAGACCGCTGGACACTAAAGACCAATGACAATGGTTGCGTGGGAACGATGGTGGTTTCTTGGTTAAATCGGTTAAATAACTTTTGCCTAATCATGTGAATGCATTCGTTAATTTTTTTCATGGAGTGGAACAAATGGGTCCCGACAAACGTGAATTCGGATGGTGTGACACCCTGCTTCCCGGTCCCCGGTCTTCGACCAGTCCGTAAGCGGTCTGCCACGTCAACTGCCAGTAATGCAGGATCGAGCACATTGATTAATAGATAAAGTTCGAATACATGACTTACAGTATATGTGTATTCTCGTAGTCCAGTGCAGTGTAGCGGAAGCGAGTGTAAATACGTAGCACCATTATACCAGTGCCTACCTTAGATAGCCAATACCATGGCTTTGATTCCATTACCTGAGATTACATACAGGTTTGAAGACGGTCAGCTATAAAGCTGGTGAGTTCACAGGTTTTGTATTATGTAATAAACTATTATGAAACATATTCCACATGTTTGAATACCACTTGAATGAACGTTTCAAGTCAACCTTTAGTTTCATGTTTATAGTTAAGCAGGTTTCGGATTCACTGGTGAAACCTCTTGGAAAACATGTGAGTTTATAGATTAATATTAC
>WOUH02071127.1:0-10040 GCA_009936405.2 Stevia rebaudiana
TGTCAGCAGCGATCAGAGACTTCTTCTGGTGGGACTTCTTCTGGTGGACTGCATCAGAAGAAGTTGAACTGTTTGGATCAGAAGAAGTCTATCAACAGATGTTTTGCCGCCATCAGCCTTCCATGGACCTACATTGTTTATGGTCACCCGGTTAAAACTTTCAAGTAGGTCACGGGTCACCCATCCTGGTATTACTCCCACCTAAGCATGCTTTACTCTCTAGTTTTTAAGGCTCCACAGTCAACTAAGCCCAAAACGCGTTCGTGATTTAAAAGGCAAGGTATTACTTATGAATCAGGAATCTCTTTTGTCCATGGCCGGTGTGGAAGGTTGTCATATGTGTTGCAATCACCCCTCCCAACGTATTCATGATGTGAGAGGTTGCAAATGATGGGTGTCACAACCCCCCCCCTCCTTAGGGACTGATCATCTTCCTCGATAAGGTATTGCCCACATCCCGAACGGCACAGGAGTCCGCTGCCCCTCGTAATCACCAATATTGTCCGCTTTGCCCCCGCCGGGAGCTCACGGGTTTGTTTTTGGTAGGCCGGTGAAAACTTCCCAGTAGGTTACTCATCATGGTATTACTCTCACCTGAGGACACTTAACTGTGGAGTTCTTAAGGCTCCACAGCTAACTAAGTTCAAAAACTCGTTGGTGATTTAAGAGGCAAGACATTACTTATGAACCAAGAATCTCTGCTGTCCACGGCTGATGTGTGATGTTGCCATAGGTGTTAGAATCACTCCCTCCCAACGTATCAATGATGTGCGAGGTTGCAAATGATGGGTGTCACATTTCACTTTCCGTTCTCCAAAATAAATTTAATTGAAGAAAATAAGATTATTATTCGACATCATACTAACTTTAAACAAATTTAGTCTTAGAGGAATTACAACAAACATTATGCATCTAAACGAAACTGCTGAAATATATATAAACACCAGATCGGCTATCGTTACAACAAATGCCATAGATCATTTATCGGATAAAAAAAAATGACCATCATAATCGTTTATTAACAATAACACCAAAAACAATGGAAACTGAAATTTAATTGATGAGATGATGAAATGCATATATTGGTTCCATCATATAGCAAAAAGAACAAAAAAAAACTTTGAATTGCTTCACAATTTGTGTCTCCTAATATGATTTCTTATGAATCCGGTCCAACAAAGAACATAATAGTACTTTTAGAAGCAACAATTAAAAAAAACAAAAAACAAAAAAAAAATACTGCTTACTTTTGAACGGCATTGATATCAAACGAATATCTTGAACGATTTGTGAGTATATCAGTGACAATTCCTCCAGACTAAATAACCTTCAATAGTGATTTAAATCTAACTAAACTGCATCTTAAAAACTCAAATATGATATAGAATCATAATTATAAGATTGAATAGAAATAAAATCGGTTTAGATTTGTTGAAATCATGAAATTTTAAGAAAAAATTTAAAGACATTTGAAAGCCGAATCACATGTATGAAGATGATCATTGAAGATCTACATCATACTAAGATTCAAAAAAATTACATTAAAATTGCAAATATGAGACGTTAAGTTACGAAGAAACTACGACAAAAAGGGTTGGAGCCTTGGAGGCTATGGATTTGTCCGTTTACTCAAAGAGAAGAAGTGAATAAGTAATTGAAACTTCTGTTTGAAATCAATAGGCTGCATATCACGTGCATATAAATTGTGCGGGAATTAGAGGGAAAGAGACAAAAAGTGAAATGAAAGACTGCCACGTGGCAAGAATAGTATTTTCTTTATTAATTTACTAGGGTTAAGACCCGTGTGCTACACGGGATTAAGTATTAAAATTGCATAACTTAAATACATTATCTAAAAAGAAACATATAAGTTGAGTCAACTATATGTAAAACATAACTCTGCTTCAAATTTTAGTTGAATACAATTAATCATCTAAGAAATAATTAGGGAACAAATTTAAAATCGAAACTTACTTGAGAATGAAACATGTCAAATGGTAAGAAACAAATTGGTCATCAACGAATTTAAATAGAAAACAAAATAACAGACCTCAAATCACAATTCTTAAGCACATAATCAATAACTAATTAATTTGTTTTGTCAAATTATGTATCACTCATAAAACAATTACAATAAGATGTTTAATGTTAAAAATGGATTCAAATTTTATAAAAAGCATTTTTCATAAAAGATCTGTGCTAAGTACTTCAGAAATTTGATTATAGTAATATGAATCTCGTAAAATGAGTAATTTGAAACATTAGCACTTTTATCATTTGAAAATGCATTGTGGATGATTTTATAGCATTACCATAGAAGATTGATGCTAATAAACTTCACTAAATGATTGATAACAGAGATATTTGTATCATAAACACTAAACTTATCACCATTGTCACAGTTTAGCATCTGTGGGTCAATCAGAAAGGTGTTCATTTAGATGTTATCATACACTTTGGTTTTTAAGGTCAAGGCGATTTTTGAAGTTCAAGTTTGCAAGCATATATATTATTGTAGAGTTTTTCAATCAATATAGAGAATCAAAAAATAAATTTACAAATGCATCAAAGTATTGTTGATAATAATGTACACCATGATAGCAAAGGCCTAAGTGAGACTTAAAATTATGTTAAAAATTTGAAAAATAATGTGGATAAAGTTCAACTCAAACTCCAAATAAATCTTTAATATTGCTTTTACCTTCACATGTTCATCAAAAAGGTGAAATCCTTAAAAGACAAACTGGGGGTTCCATGTTCACCACATCTGTAACACCATTAAAAGAACCCATAACAAATCTTCTTGATTGCTTCACTGATAAATCAATTAGTTTTAAACACATCTAGCAGTATATCCATTAAAAAACAACTAATACATGCGGCCCTAATTAAACCCATTTGACCCATCATGGAGCAATTTTGCAGCATAGAGACGCAAACTTTATATTTATAGTGTGTCAAAAACATCATAAACCACCATATATAACTACATGAAAATAGCTTAATTATGACTGTAATAACACTTAACATCTAGAATTCCAATAATGCCCCTAACCGATAATAAATATAAGGTAAATTGGATTTAAGAACTAAAACTTTAGCATATAAACCGATAATTAAAAATATAAGATAATAAGTAAAAACCTATCGTAATATAGTTAACACGATTAACATAGATAATTGCATAGTTCAAAAAAAATGTTACAAAACTTCTTTGTTATTCAATAAACAAACAAAAATTTTATGTTATTCAATAAACAACAAACAAGTTATTCTATATATCACCTTATCATTTCTAAAACATAATTAACATACGTAAAAATAGGCATATTTTGTCACACATGTGACAATCTCAAGACAATTATATAAGCTTAACTTTAAACATGTTATTCTATATATCACAAAAGCTTCAACTTGTCTACTCTTCTTAATTTTAATCTATATACCCATTTGAGTTATCCTCTCTCTTTTTTCCTTGTTACCTTGTTTGACATTTAAAACTTTGACTTTCAAAATCAACTTATTTAAAACAGCTCAATCAAAGGTACTGTACAATAAAGAAGAGGAACATTAAACATATCATTTAAAAAGAAAACCAATGGAAATCCAATTCTAATTGTAACAATCCACTGCATCTTATTTTATGCTAAAATAACTTCAAATGGATAGAAGTCTTAAGTTTCAAATCATTGGGTTCGTGACCAATTCCACATATCAATATCGTTTATGCTATTGCTTAAGCATCTATGTATTAATGCCAATCTGAAACCGAATCCACAATCGAATTCAAACAATCAGACGCCAATAAATTAAACCCTAATATAAAAAAAATGAAAAATTAAATCAATCAGTGATTTAGTATATAAAGATATAATCAAATTGGTTACCGTATACGACGTATGTTCAACAAGATGTTCGTCTTCTTCATTGCTTCTTATAACATTGGTTGTATAATCATGTTAAAGATAATATTCTGATTACATTCGTTTTGGCTTAATACAATCACTTGAAGATGAAGATCATCGGATCACCGGAATATATAATTTAAGAAGATGAAGACTCCGGTTGAAGAGATCAGAGGAAGAGTAATAAAAATTTGAATTTACATGGAAATAGGAACCACCATTCAATTTGGGCTAAATACGTGAATTATCTAGTAATTTTATTTTTACAAAATCTAATTGTGAATGAAAATCACTTAAGCATGCCACTTGTCAAATTGATGGAGCATGTTATTGTTTTGTTGACACCTGTTAAAGGAGATAGATAATCTTATAAATTCAAGTAATGAAAAACAAAATTTTAAAAAAATCATTGATTTGAAGAGTTTTTTAAGTTTTCTTCATATTTAGAAGTTTTCTCATGATCTCTCCTCTATATATATATATATATATGTAGTGTGTATTATATGAATCTTATCTTAGATAGTTAACAAAAAACTCAATATGATCATCTATTTTAAAAAGGTTCACATTATCTACTTAATATGGCCCGCCATTTTAAAAGGGTACACATATATTGCTTTCACAAAAAATATGTGAAACTCACCGGGTTTGGACCCGTAACCTAACTAAGATGCAACTTATTCCTTCATAGCTAAATACTACTTGGCTTTAATTAGCATATTCTTAAATTTAGGAAATTCATAAATTATTATTTTTAAAACAAAAACATATAGAAAACCTCGAATTGATTTGAAATTGTGCAACTTATTTTGAACAAATAAAACGTTTATGGTATTAGAAAATCCCAAATTTGGTAAGAAAATCAAGAATAGATTCGGTTATTTAACAAGTTTTATTTTGTAATTTGTATTTGTAGAACCCCACCTCACTCCAGACCACACCATACCCCGTCCCCTCAGCATATGCAACCTGCCAAAAGTGCCAGTGACTATTTTGTTATTTCTTTAACTTTGAATCTTGATTACACGAGATTCATCCCCAATTCACGGCCCTACTTGCTACCGATTTTCACAGAAACAAAACCATCTTCTCTATTTCATCTCCAACAATCCAATCATGCCGTCAGGTGCTAAGAAACGAAAAGCTGCAAAGAAGAAGAAGGTTCATGACTCATCAACAACTAACCCTCATCAAGGTACCTTCTAATTCTTTATATTTTGCTTCAATTTGACGATTCTCATCATTTTTTATGCATTTTAGTTCGTGGGTGTGGCCCAATTTCACTTAAAAGTATTAAATTATTGCGAAAAGTTAGTGTTTAGTGTTTGCACATCTGTGTCTTAATCGTACATCTACATCTAGTGGGTTTTTTAATTAGATGCTTTGTGGGTTGTGGGGTTTTGCTTATCTGTATCGGGTCGTCAATTTGAGTTCAGTTTGTACGGTGATGCGTTGAGTTACAACTTGCAACACTTTTGAGTTGTTTAACAGCTACACTTACCGAATTTGAGCTATTTAGGGCTTTTCGAAGTTGGTTTTGTTGTGGGTTTGGTTATAGATCTTGTTATTGTTTGATTTGAAGTTAATCTAGTTTTGTTAATGGATCAAACGATTGCAGGAGAGAATGATGGTGGGGAAGTTAGTTCTCCAACTTCACAGGATCCATTGGTTGAAGTCGTGAAGAAAGAAGATAATTCATCTGAAAAAATTGAGATTGAAACAGTTTCAAAATCAAAGAATTCTAGTAGCAGTAGTTCAAGTTCTAGTGATAATTCAGATGATGAATCTCATGTGGTTGAAAAGAAAGTTGTTGTTCTTGAATCTGCACCGATTGAATCAGTTCCAGCTGTTGAATCTTTACCTGAAGAAATTTCCCCAATTGTTGAACCAGTTAAACCTGTTGATTCATTGTTAGAAGAAGTATCACAAGTGTTTGATCAAATAAAAAACGAGGAGAAAAAAGATTTAGTTATAGAAGAACAAGAACACATAGTTGATGTTTGTGAGACTGCTGATAAAGATGATAACTTGAACACAAGTGTAGTTGTTGAACCGGTTTTAAAAGAAAACGAGGTTGAAAATGCTTCTTTAGAATCAAAAGATGATGTGTCATCTTCTACACCTCCAAAAGACTTGATTTCTGATGTTAATGGTGCTGATCGCGCAAATGAAATTGAGTCAGTTGAACACTCTGATAGACAGGTATAATCTTTATTGTTTAAAAATCTCATCTTTTTCTATTTGTGATTTTGAATTTATAAACTTTTGCATGAATTGTTTTGGTTAGAAATTATCCCTAATGGGTTATTAGATTAAACATGCAATTAGAAAGCCATCGAAGGTTTAATTATTATGCATACAGCCTTATAATGTGTTTTATATTTAAGAAGTAAATTATTATTAAATAACAAAGTTTTTGTGATCCAGTTTAAAGCAGTAATCTTTTTAAATATGGACAACATTCAACCTGTTTTGATCCATATCTACATTTTTATGATTCATTTTTCTACATATATATATATTTTTTTTTGCATTTAGAAATTTTTGTCAGTTTAATGAAAATGCTTTTATATAATTGTGTAAAATTTATGCAGGCTCCAACAGCTTCAACTACAGTAGCGGTGCAACATACGACCTCGTGGAAGAGTTGCTGTGGAATATTTGAGTTATTTTCAGGATCTGGCCGGTAATATCAGGTGGGTTATATTCCAATTATTTTTAAATTTTTTTTTTTTTTTTTTAATTTTAATGTTTTATCTGGTTTTCAAAGGTGAATTGATTGTTATAATGCATTTCCAATGTAGGATTACTAGTTTTAATTTGAAACAATAGGTGCTAGAATATGTAGGTGAGTCAGAACGAGTCGGGTTGGATTGATTGATCAGTGGATGCTATTATTGTCCATTTTTTTAATAATTTCATTATTTCATAAATTGTTGTATACTAATTACGACTAAAAAGGTTTTAGTTTTTATCATAGAATTGTATTTAACGTTAAAACCCTAGATCTGATCTGGATCTGACCAGTTGGATCTTGGATCAGATCAGATCATGGTCTATTGCTTCACATCAACATCATCAATTACATCATGTTATTGTCTCATATTTAAACCCAACCAACACCATAACCCAATTATTATGATGTATTACTATTTATTTGTTGAAATGTAATTTTAATTAGTTGATATCAATAATGATCTTATGTTTTTAATTACTATGATGTATGGAAAAATTTTAATGTGTTTTTGTGCTTGACATATTTGTTTATTTTTCTAATACAGAAATCGATCATCATATCGAGCCATGGGATCGCTAGTCATTTCATGAATCTTGTTCAAGGTAGCTCGACGATATTGGATTACTTTTTTTTGTATTTTCTTTTTCTTGTGAAACCGGATAGTATTTTATTTTATATATATTTGTGAGTGTGTTGTTATGGAGCTGACTTTGTGTGAAATATTGGTGCATTAAGTACATGGCTATATGTTCTTAGTTATACAAATCGATGTGATCATTATAGTTTCATTTTCAATGTTATTGTTTTTGAATTTCTTTTTATGTTCTATAAAGGAAAGACGGTTTCCACTCTTAGTTTGTTTTGCAATAACAATTAACTAAAGCCAATGACAATCTCTTTCACGAGTTGTGATATATCTTAAAAAACCTATTTTCCCGCGTAGACTATTATAGGTAGCATGCGCGTACTCTTAAGAGTAAAACAAGACACATGGTTAAATATCAATATTAAATAAAGATAGTAAACGTACAGTTAAAACGTCGAATGTCATATGCAATAATATATTTGGAGCTTTGTAATTATTTTATATGTTTTTTTCTAATTTACTTTTGTTCTTTAACAACACTTTATTTCTGGTAATATACAACTTTAATTCAAATAATATTTTTGTTTAAACTCTATAATTATTTATTTTTCATTATTCTAACGGTGAGCATTCACAGTAGATTTCCCATTTTTGTGTGAGGGAATCTGTATAATTTAGGGTGTAGTTGAAAGTGATTGTGAGTAGAGTAGAGAGAAATATTTGGGATTTTGGTTGTTCATCCCCCAAAGTTAGGAAAAAATATGGAGATGAAGATTTTGGTGTAGGAGAGAGAAATGTAATGATGTTATTTTAATAATTTTTTAAAGTGGTTGTGAGTGAATGATAGAGAAAAAGATAATGATAAAGGTATGAAAAAGTATTATTTAATTGGAAAAAGTACAAATGAGAATGAGGAAGCTACTATGAATGCTCTAACACACGGGCTTTAAACTAGTTTATATATACATATCCATTTAACAATTTTCAATACAGTATACTTACACGTTAACTCTTGGTTTAGTTATCTCCTTTAAAAAATTCTAATTCCATTGAAAGTCTTAAACCATAAGCTTGATAAGTGTCGCATGCATTCTTATGTATTCAATAGATACCAAACGAGTTTAATTCATTTATCTTTAATTTAAAACTCACAAATATAATTATAAAATAGGCGATGGTTATCACAGAAAGGATACAAATAAAAAAAAAAACTAGTAAATCCAATTATATAAAAAGTAGATGTAATTAAGACATGGAAATTAGCAAGCTTTAACTTTATTGTGTTCCAGGGCCATATAAGATGTATGCCACTAAAATAGTTGTAATTTGGTCCATTGTTGCCTGAGAAATAGAGAAAAGCAATATATTAGACGTGTACTTCAAACAGGAAGCTAGTTAAAGTGTTACCGTGGAGACCAAACACCCAACACTTAGCCTAAAATCACATGAACTCATACATACTTAGTATCAATCAGTTATATCTCTCTCACCTTTACCTATCTTGTTTATCACCTTCAAGGAAAACATATTAACTTTTTCTCACGTCGGTAGGTAGGGCTGTAAACGAACCGAACAAACACGAACGACCTCTTGTTCATGTTCGTTTGTTAAATATTCAACTTGTTTACGAACGCTAACAGAACAAAAAATTTTGTTCGTGTTCGTTCATTAAGGATTCTATGTGTTCATGAATGGTTTACGTACGCAAACGAACATATACCATTTTAAAAATTTTAATCACATTCTTAATATCAAACATATTACATATTAATCACCTTAAATAAATATAAGGTTAAACATTTTATATAAAAATCATAAATATGAAAAGTTTTAGTCAACTTGAAATAACAATTATAAACATAAAAAGTTAAATAAACTAAACATTGAAAATTTAAAGATATAAATGCATTTAATGAATGAAATAAACAAACGAACGTAAATGAACACCTTACTGAACGTAAATGAACACCTTAAAGATGTTAATCTTGATAAAGAATATTAATATTTAGTTTTAAATAATTATCAAGTTTTAGGATATATAATTATCAAGTTTATTTGATTTGTTATTAGAAAGGATTAATTTATCGGTTTATTTAGTTTCCTTGTTGGGGTAGGTTTCTTATTCTCCAAGGGTTGTCAGTTATAAATAGAGGTCAAAGGAGTCATTGTAATTGTCCATGTAATTGTCCCGGTTTAATTATATACAAGAGATGATCAGATTTGATAAATCACCAAGAGTTTTTGTGTTCGCATTATATTTCGATCAAGAGTCTGGGCCAACAATTGGTATCAGAGCACGGTAAAGAAGACACGGTGGAATTCATACGAAGAACGAAGACCGGAGACCAAGACAAGAGTTCTTCTAATTTAGCCACAACGTGTTTTTGCAGAAGAAAAAAAGTTGTTTACGGAAACTGAAAAGTTTGATTGGTGAAGTGGAGGTTTAAAGAAAGTTGAAGATTGGTTTTTAGCACAGAGTTAAAAGCAAAACGATAAGGAATTTGTTAAAAGTTAGGAGAAATTTTTTTTTTCTTGCTCGTTACAATTTATTGTGAATCAACGGAGTAGATCGAGAAAGAGGCGTTTGGAAAAAGCTAGGTAATTCATTGAAGGTTTTTACACGTGGAATGAGAGGAATTTTGATTAGGGACACGAGAAGGATTAAAAGAATTAATTTGTTCATTATTGTTTTGTTAAAAAAAAAAAGGGTAAATGCACGGTACCCCTGACCGCGAAAGGGATTCCCCTTCCCAAGCTAGCGACCCGGCAACGCTGCCTGGCGGTGAGTACCCCACATCGGGTAGGTGAGCGA
>WOUH02071138.1:0-10039 GCA_009936405.2 Stevia rebaudiana
GTTTATAGCTTTGGGGTGCTAACTCTAGAAGTTATAATGGGAAAGCACCCGGGAGAGTTACTGAGTTCATCACAAGACATGGAAAGCATACCGTTGAGTGATATTCCTGATCAATGCCTTGCTCCACCTGAAGAACAAATTGCTCAACAAGTGGAATCACTTGTTGAGATTGCATTCTCATGCTAGCATCAAAGACCTCACTCTAGGCCTTCAATGTGAGAAATTGCTCTTGGTCTCTCAGTTGTTCCTAAAAGGACAAGGCACCAAAATATTGGGGCTACTTAAACACGTACCATGAGATACGTTTCTTTTGATTGCCTTATTATTTTACATGATTTATGGATGTTCAATGGCTTATGTTTAATGTATTTTTGTTCTCTTGTTGTATGGTCTTCTTATATACTTAAGCACCATGATACATTTCTTTTAATTTTAAACATAAATTACATGTTCTGTTGTTATTGTATGTCAATGGTTTATGCATTTTTTTCTCTTGTTGTATGGCCTTGTTGCTGAAATTTGAATTTAGTAAGGGAAAATATCACATAATAGTAATCAAGTTTCAAAGGTGTTTCAATTAAGTCATTGATGCATCTTTGTTCAAATTGGGTCACTAAACCTTCAAAGCGGGTCATCATCGGATTTGTTTGTTTCAGTAAAGTTATGGAGGATAAGATATGAGAGTTGGAATTTCTAATATATGTAATTATATTTAAAAAATTTTAAAAACAGGTTAATTCAATTAAGAAATAGAAAAAAAATAACCTTAAATCCACGCAACCGCTCCATATTAGCATCAAAAAAAGAAAAAAATATATTTTCTAACAAAAACAAAAAGAATCATGCAAAAAAATGATGTTAAAACCCATAATTGAAATAAAACGTGAAAGTTGAGTGACATAATTGAACAATTTTTGAACTTATGTGACCTAATCACAAGAACATTCACCGGACAATATCTAGGTAGACTACAACTAGCAGTTATAGATAAAGAAGCATTTAAATTGCCTGGAACCACTTGTCGGAAATACCTACAAGGCTACAATTAAATTCCAATGCAATACATATAGAAATGTATATCAACAATCTTCTTGATTTTCCAAGATGTGGCTTTGTAGGACTTCAAATTAATGGAAGTGATCTTCAGCTGGTAAGATACAACATGTAAGATTAGTATACAGATTGTTAAATTTTTTTGTAATGGAAGTGATTAAGTATACCAGAAGGATTCATTTACATATAAATAACTCAAAGTTGACAAGGCAAATTTCGTAATTATGTTTTTAGTGGAGTCTGAATTTGATAAACAACAAAGTAGTAAATTGGGTCAAGGTAGTCAACTGGGTCAATGGTTATGGGTTTGCGATTTTATTGTCGTGTTGGAGTCTAATAATTGTGTCAAGATAAGTGTAGTTAGTTTGGATAATCATTCTTAGGATTTGAGTTAGTTTAGGTTTGGTTTTGCTGGTTTATTAATGGGTCGCTGATTGTATACAGAGGCGTTGGATTATTAGTTTTCAGTTCATAAAAACTCGAGCTCGTGTGTTTCTTTTGTGCGAATTTGTTTCTGAATTAAAAGAAACGTATATCATTGTGTTTTCACCTCTGTAGGAGCAAAAGATAATAAAGGCTGTGATAAGTCGATAACATTGGGCAAATAGGTAATTTTTGATTTGAAATTTGAGCTCAAAGGACTGCAGATCAAGATACATGAGTATTCAAGGAAGCGATTAGTGATGTTAACAGATCTGAATTAGCAAAAATAAAGAATAAATCGATTTAAGAACAATAATCACATAATCTAACCTTAATTAAATCAAACAACTTATTCAAGAAAAAGTAAAATATAAACATACCCCACTTGCAATCACAACACCAGTAACAAGAGCACAATAAGTAAACCAAGCTTCTCTCTTTAAGGTCATTAAATACGCAAACAATGCGGTAGAAAACGGCGTTGTTGCACCAACAGCTGGGTTGAAAGAAACCGGCAGATATATGACGCATTGTGAGAAAAATTGGGAATTTGAAGCAGAGAGCAGTAACTTATTGAGAAAAAGAAAACCGATGCTTAATGAGTACAAGAGGTTTACTAGTGATGAAATGAAGAAGATTTGGAAAATGTTGGTTTCCGATGGATCTAAGAATGAAGGAGGTGGGTCATTGGGGTTGGAATTGCTGATGCAAAGTTGGTTTTTGAATGGGTTTTGATTCGGTTTGTTTGAGAGTGATGTTTATGAGATGGCGATTATTGTGACGTGATGTTATGAATCTGAATCGGTGTCGGGAAGTGATGTGGGGATGTGTGTTTATGGCGAATTTGTATGTGCCACCGGAACGGTCGACGGATGATACAAAAACACGGAGTTCACGTATCCCGGCGATTGGACCACCGTCAATCTCTCTCACGCTCTGGTAATTCATTCTGTATCGTGTTTTTGCAACCACTTTGCTAGGACTTTGTTTGTTTAGATGAATTTTTGATGAAATTGTTGGTGATTTGGGTTTCAAGGCTGAATGTTAAACAATGATGATACAATTTGAAACTTATGGTGGATTTGAGTGCCAAAATAAGTCAAATATGTGCTGCAATATTAATAATATCAGAGGCTCTATTCCTTCAAGTTTCACATAGTTGATATTTCTTTCAGTTAGCAAGAGGTGTTGCCGTGTTGGACATAACAAGAGGTTATCTGACAATAACACAAGTTGTGTCCCGACACGTCGTTTCGTGGCTCGATCAGTGCGACTGTTTAACTGTTTTCGCGTTTCCCACTTCGTTCGGACTCCGTTTTGAGCACGGTTTTCGCCTACGTTCATGATTTTCCGTTCCGCATCTAACTCCATTGGTTTCATCTTCAAATGAGGTGTCGAGATTTTGAGCGTACAGAACGTTATACGGTTTTTCGCGTAACTTTCAAACCGTCGCTCAAACTGAAACTCTGATTACACTTAAATGAATCAAAATTGAGAGTAGAATACAATGATAATATAAAATTTATATAATCATCGTGTTACGGATGGCGTACCGCCGGATACGTATAGTCAAAGGCCGGAAAGTTGCCGGTCAACTGCCGGAAAACGACCAGTTGCCAACATAACTACTAAGTCCAAGATGCCTCTTGCTACGATGCATCCACAAGCTTGCTCTGCATCTAATATGCATACTTAAAACGTGAGGTTACGTGGTGAGTTCTAAGTTTATAGTTAGCCAACAATCTTTCAAAAACGTTTAGCATTATAACCATGTCTTAAAACGTTTACCAATATCATCTCAATACGTTTGTTATTAAAACAATTATTATAGCAGACTCGATTCATTATATTAAAAATGACTTTGATAAGTGATTAGTCGTTCTAATGTAACATTTTACAAGTGATGCTAATTTAGGGACGAGCTGACCCCTCTCACCCACGGTCATCACTTTGTTGTACAACATGCTTCATTTTCATTCCCTCCTGGGAAATCTATCGCTTTATCATAAAGCCACGGCATTGAGATTCTTACATTACCAACTGACCTCTCACTTATTATTTCTTTTACCAAAATCATTATATCAAAATTTATCTTTATACAGTTTCACACTCGTATCAAGATTCTTTCACCAAAACATGGTCCCTACACGACGCACCCGTTCTTTGAACCATTTTACTTTACATAGTTCGTATATGACTACAACCATATACTTAAAGCAAAGGCAATATTCTTTTAATACTATAAAGTATAAGAACAACCAATATCATATCAAGACTCATATCATAAACCTTACGTATTAATACCAAAATACGTTTATCAAGACCAGCATATCCATATCATACTTTCTATGCATCTATATCAAAATACGTTTAACACATCAACTTATCACAATAATAATAACATAATATTTAAAACAATTACGTGTGCATATCAGGCCCTAAAAAAATTGAAAACTGTTAAAAGAGGGATCGAATAACTCACCTTAAAACTTGCGTAACAATGACTATAGAGAATAACAAATCACGAGCTCAGCCGTCTCTGTGGGCGTAATTACGTCTTCTCAAACGTCTCCGATATGATCCGAACAGATAGTATCTCCACTAGCATCATAAGAGTGTTTTTGGGTGTTAGTGAGAAGTCGGGATCAGAGAAAACGGTGTGAATTCGTCTTACCCGAATGAGGCTATTTATAGGCAAAATCTGAGACTCCGGGCGCTCAGCGCGCCGTCTCCCTCCTACCTTGCGCGTACCGCGTCAATTTTGTCTACGTGGCCCACTCAGGTGGCGCCACGTGTTGTTGAGTCACTGGTCGCACAACGTGTCAGTAGCTTTGCCACGTGGGTTGTATCTGCGCCGCATATCATGCTGACTCATCTTTCCCGGTGACACGTGTTGACACATGTCATTACCAGATTTAGCGCGATTGGTTATACTGTTTTCGCATTTCCCGCTTCGTTCGAATATCGTTTCGCGCGCGGTTTTTGTCTATCTTCATGATTTTCCATATCCTATCTAACCCAATGGTTCACCTTCCAAGGATAACTGAGATTCGGGATCTATAGGGTGTTTTATCGTTTTACGTGTATCTTTTCAACCGTTGCTTTATTAAGGTATTAATATTGGAATCTGATCTGAATGATGCTACTAAACAGATGGAAGGTTCTCTAATTCTCGTAATCACAACACGCGAAATTCGAGGCGTTACATAAATCAATATTTTAATTTAAAAGAAAACTATAAAAAAGCTCCTAAAAATTTAAGAACATGTCACGTGATATTTTTTAATGTTTTATTAAGGTATATATATATATAGGGGATGTAGCAATACAATATTTGTTAAGAACTACAATGACTATTTATAGTCATATGTTTTATTATTTTAAAATTTAAATGATGGATGTTACTTTGTAAATTGTAACCTTTTAACTTTTTTTTAGTTTTAATTAATTATACATTATCTACAATTTAACCTTAAACTTTTCGTATTCTTTAAACTAAAACAAAATATTTAAACATTATATAGAGATTAATAAAATCACAATTTCAACTTTGTTATATGTATAAAATAATTTAAAAAGTTCAAAATACAAAAAAGGGGGGCCGAGAATTGATACGAAAAATTTTGGGAAAAAAATAAAAGAAAACCGGCCTATATGCTTAAAAGAATTTTAGTTGAATATCATGAATTTTACACTACTGATGAACAAACTGACGAGCATTTTGATTGAGGTGTCGATGACCGATGGTAAATCTAAAAATATTTATAAACATGCACATAACACATTTTTTGTTCTAAAGTAAGTAGGGTATCGTATATACAATTAGAAACCTTTGGAAAGTACTAGTTTGTTAACTAATTAATTAATAATATAAGAGAAAATACGGTTTATGTGATTTGATTTGAGAAAATAATCTCATAAACAAAAGACTTTATTTGGATTTTTTAATCAACTTAACGAAAAGTAACCACTTTCGGGTTTAAAATTAATTACGAGTTTTGATAAATTTTGATCGAGAATTACATAGACATGATCCTCGACAGTTTCGTTTGATTAAAGTAGTAAAGATAATAATGTTTTTATATTCATTTGTAACACAATTACCGAATACTAAGTGTCAATTAACCATGTCAGATTAAAAAGCTCACGATGCAAAAAATTGAGTGCAAATAAAAAACAACTAATTCAACACAAAAGACTTTTTTTAAATTAATCAAGACGTTCAATGATTCAAATTATAAACAAGAAACACTATAAGAACACAAGTTAATGACAATCTAATAATTAAGTTACAAGTACCGTTCACCAAAAAACGATTACAAAGAATTTAGTCATTCATTAACATGATCAGATCCTGATTTGGTTGATTGAATCTTAATTCTTGATGAATTGAGGATGATTTAGAATGAAACTTTCCTCTTTTCCTTTCCCAAAATCGTCGGGTAGAGGCTCCCTTTCAAATCCTACGAAATCTGAATTAAATAAAGCCACGATATAGAAATTCCGAATCAGGTGCGTGTATCACCGTTTTGCATGGTTCCTAGCGCCGTATTGTACGGTCCTATGTTGTTGTATACGATGAAGCCTAAGGGACAATACGGTGGGAATTTTGGAATATTGAATACGTTCGTGATTAGGATGAGATCATGGTGACATCATCACCCACTAACTAAAGATGAACTTAATTGTACATTTTGATCATTAAGGCCACTAGGAGATGAGATCGGGAAGCATCCGGGAAGAAAAGGGCTCGAGTGGGAACACCATCCCCCACTTTCTGGGTGGGAAAAATCGAGAAGAACACCACGTGTCTCACCGAATGGTGGGAGAAAAAAAAGGAGGAGAAAAGGTGGGAAGGGGGAAAGTGGGAAGAAATGAGGAAAAGTGGGACGATACCCAGTGAAATGGGGAGAAGTGGGGAAAAGTGGGGAAAGCTGATGTGACATTGACGTGGAAATGCGGAAGAGTGGGAAAATCTGGACGACTCCTTGTGGCCTAACAAGTTTGACACTTTTTAGTCCCACTTTTTTTCTTCTCTAGTTTTTAATCGAACTTCTATTTATTCTAATTTAGGTCCTTCATTTTTCATCGTTATGTTTCTTTTCTCTCGAGCTTTTCTCTAATCTTCCAATTATCTTCGCACATGTTGGGTTTTAAGCATCATATACTCATTTAACCTGAAATCACAAAACGAGTACAAAGTAATAATATTTCACACAAATACATAAATAAAAACGTAGAAATAATTAATCTAAACACGTAATTAACCCAACAATCAGTTGGTGCTACGCTACCCTTGGTCCTCATCAAAAGGCACCACTGGCTGATGATAAAGGAAAAAAATCAAATGACAAAAAAAAAACAAATAAACAAAATGCATAGATTAAAACTCTAACAACATCAACATCGATTATCAATATTCTACTAAGGAGCTGTTTGTCATATTCTGAATGTGTAGGTGCTGAAATAGTAAGAGGTTTGAATCATTAAGTGTTGAACCAGTAAGAGGTTTGAATAATAAAGAACCAATATAATGCTTAACCGTTCAGAGGTAAATGTCTGACCAATTCAGATATAGGGTCTTAATCATTCAGACTTTGTATAATACTTAACCATTTAGAGGCAAATGTCTAAATCTTCCAGACATCACATTTGCTCGCGAAACAAACATTCTGAACCATTAAGTGTTGAACAGAAAGATGTATGAACCATTAAAAACCTGTGAAGAGCTAAACAAACAACCCCCAAGTAAACTAAAACCCTAGATCTCAATTTAAAGGGATGAAACACGATTTGAATGGAAGAAAAAAAAACCAAAGCGAGGAAAAACATAATAGTAAAATATAACTAAAGAGAGTTTCTTTTTTTTTTAAATTGCCTACCTTACTACTACTAACTACACCAATTAGTACCTCAACTACTTATGCTAAGACTTAGGGGCTCTTTGGCAAGCTCTGTTTCATTAAGTGTTGAACCAGCAAGAGGTCTGAATGGTTAAGAGTTACTGAATGGTTAAGTGTTGTTTAGTTGTACCACTGAATAGCTGTACAAAATGACTATTTTACTCTCAGAAGTATTTTGTGATGACTAAAATGTATTGTTTAAAAAAACTATTAATGAATGTATTGGATGGTAAATAATTATAAAAAAAATTGAACACCTAGCTTGTTGTTTTCAACTAATCCTACTCTTTCTTTGTGCCATCTCTTTGAACAATTAAAAAATTATCAAACTAGATTTAAGAAACATTCAAACATGATTCAATACATACGAAATCAGTTGCAAAGTTCACTAAATAATGATTAAAAAAAATGTAACAGATCAAATACACTGTATTCAAGCAGGAAACCAAAGTGGAAACTTGTGCACTAATTAGTAGGGATGAGATCGGTACCGACCGGTCCCAGTCCCAGTCCCAGTTAGTCCCGGTCCCAAAAATTTGAAATTCTCGGTCCCGATCCCGATCCAGAATAAATCGGTATACCCGTACCGGTAATTTCGGTAAATTCCCGGTTTAGTAATGGTTTCGTTTTTGTAAAGAAAAAACGCAATAAATGGGTACCCTTAAACTCAATATTCGTATATGTTCACCTGTAATTATAATGAAAATGATATAAAATATATTTAACGTTAAAACTAATAGTAGTTAACTTTTTATAAATCATATATTTAGAAGAAGAAAAAAAATACCGTTCTAACATGACAATATCATTTTTTATATTATATGATCTCTTTTATATAACCAAAGAACTTGTTCTTAAACTATTTAAAAGACAACTAATTTATAACATGAATTTAGTGTCTAGATTAATAGTTTTGATGGATATAAAAAAAACAAATTTCATTTTACCGTACCGGTACCCAACTGGGAATTTACCACCGGTACCGGTTAGTCACGGTCCCGAAATTCCTGAAAATCAAGTCCCGGTCCCGGTCTCGTTATGTTTGGTAGGTACCGGTTCGGTATCGGTACCGGGACGGTACCGGTATTCGGTAATAAAATCTCATCCCTACTAATTAGTATATAAATGAAGGGGTGTTTTTCCTAATTATCCAGTCATGAACAATTGCATACTTCGAATCCATTATAACTCAAAATTCGTAACAATACCAAACTAATTAGAGCCAACTCAAACTAAAAGTGATGATAATTAGATAAGATTGGGGAAATTTGCATTAGTTAAACAAAAACGAATACGAACTTCACCCTAATTGTCTACACAAGTTCAAACAAAGAACGAGCAAGATACAAACGCGAATCACAAGAAAAAAAAAGTTTTTGGAACCGTAGTGGCCTGACTGTCGATCGGAGCTACAAGGTGGTTACCTAGGATTTGATCGGAGAAATCGAGCAACAGAGAAGGTAGTTACCCGGGATTTGGTCGGATATGGAGGAAGGAGGCACGTTGATCGGAGATGAAGGAGGCTCGTCGGAGAAGAAAGAGACGCGTCGTCCGACGAAGAGCACTATTGGAGATGGAGAGAGGGTAGGGCACGATCGGCGAACAATGAGAAAAAGGGACCGCGTTTTTTTGTAGGGTAAGGAGGTATAATTTTCCATTCAATATCTAACTTTCACTTAACCATTAAGTGCTAAGTGCTGGAATGGAAGCATTAAGAGGTGGAAATTACTGAACCAATCGCTTGTAATGCTGACATTAATATATAAAACTATTAAAAGGCTACTAAACATGGCCTTAAAGCTCGCTCTTCTATTTCAAGAGACAAAGCATCTATTAAGTAGACTAGATCCACCTTAGCATATAACTAAAGAGATAAAATATGCTCTAACTCTAGCTTAATAGATACGCTTTACTTAACGGGGATGGCAACCGGAAAAAAGGAAATCATCGTGCAATATGGTGCGTAGCCAGAAACTTTACCGGAAGAATTTGTACGAATACCGGGAGATCCACAGGATGCTTTATTTTGAGATTTTAATTGATCGAATAGAAATGAAATGAGTGGGTTTTTTAGTTTCGTGGAGCACAAAGCTAAAGAGAATTTTCCATTAACATGTATGTTGACGTGAAGGTTGAAACACAACATAAATCCTTCTTCATTTTCTCCTATATATAATCACTGATTCCGATACAAATGACTCAAAGAAAGAATCACCCAAAACCACCATATGGCTACCACCGTTCTAAGCACACAACTACTACCGGCATTGTTATTCATCCTCGTAATTGCAACCCCATCATTCGCTTGTCCCTCTTATCAGAAACAAGCGCTTCTTCACTTTAAATCGACCCTCACCACCACCATCAATACTAGTTCTTATCAGTTGGTACAACTCAAATCATGGTACCCGACTTCCGATTGTTGCTCTTGGGAGCGTGTTAACTGTGACGGTACCAGAACCGTCACGGTGCTCCACCTAGATGGCTTAGTAATTCCTCTTCCTGATATCGAACCGGGTGCCGTATTTTCCAATACCTTGGTTCCGGCTTCCAAAATCTTGGATCCGCTTTTTCACATCAGGTCACTTCAACTTCTTAATCTCTCTTACAACTATTTGTATGGAGAGATGCCTGGTGACGGGTTTGTGAATCTCACCGAA
>WOUH02071169.1:0-10039 GCA_009936405.2 Stevia rebaudiana
TGTTATACGACTGTCATTGTGTTATACGATTGTGACGATATTACCCTTCATGCCTTTTCAAAGTTCCGAATAATTACGAAAATACCACCGCGTTAATCCTGACCGTTTATCTTAAGATTTAATGGATAGGATGACTCCTTACCCTCCTTACCCTAAGCATCCTCTCTACTATAACCCTACCCTAACTTTACATACATATCAGGTGGCTCCTCCCCATTTACGGTCCTATATTTTATTTGGAAAACACCAACCATCCTTTAAATTTGAGAATGTCTATTTTTTTTGTTACTTGTATGTAAAGGAGAGTGAAAAAGTAATGATAAAGAAATAAAAATGTATTCTTTAATGGAAATGGATAAGCACACAAGGAATGAGATGCAAAAGATAAATTTATGAAATGGTAATTTTTGTTAGTTATAGGGATGGGGATAACAAACCAACAAATGAATACTCTTAAGTTCTTAGTAGATATATCTTATTCATTGGTCAATTCTTTGATGCTAATAAAATTGAATTAGATGCGAACAGTCCAAACATTTTCTTATCAATTAGCCCGGACAGGCCCATTCTATGACTAGTCATAAAAGCCTGGTTCCTTAAACCCCGTGGGCCGTGGCCTCGTGAGTCGTGACCGCGTAAAAAATAACTGTTTTTTCAATTCTTTTCTATTCTTCCTATCATTTTATAATATTTTTGGGTTAAAACTATTTTAAAAATAATTAGAGCATTCACCATAGCTTCTCCTACTTTTTTTCGACTAAATAATATTATTTTTTACCTTTATCATTATCTTTTTCTATTTCATTCACTCACAACAACTTTAAAAAATTATTAATATAACATAATTACATTTTCTCTCTCGTACACTAAAATCTCCAACTTCATATTTTTCACCAAATATAAGGGTGAAATGCAATTTTTTTCTCTCTTTCCTCTACTCACAATCAATGACATCAAACTTCAAATTTTAAAGGATCTCAATCACAGGGAACGCAGGATCTACTGTGAGTGCTCTGGATAAAAACTCAACTTGATATATGTGAAGAGAATTACTTATTATGACATTAATCAACCGGCTAATCAAGTGTTGTAACTTGCTAGCCTTAGAGCATACTCATCTCCATCCTCAAATTTAAACAAGATACTTAAAAAACCACTTCATTAGATTCCCCATCCCTATATCTCATACCTCATCCTAATAGTTTTTTAAAGAAGCAATCCAATCCCCCATATTTTGGGCATACCTATCATGTCCATATATCAACTTTTTTATTATTATAGTGAGTGAAAAACAGAGGAAAAAAATAAAAGATAGAATAAACAAGTATTATGGTAATGAATTTGGATAAATATGTTAAATGAGTTGTGAGTGGTTTTAAATGATTATAATTTTTATTGATAAAATCACACATAGGCAGTTTTATTTCATCATAAACAAAGCAAACAATCATGCATATGAGAAATAGTACGGAACATAAATTCAAACTTAAGATTCTAAGAACTTCCACCCAGATTTGTAATTAAGTGGTACTTCAAACCACCTAATCATACAACAAGTTCATGAAATTAAATTAATCAAGACAACATAACAACTAAAGCTAGCATTATGAAAACCCCCAATTATGCGGTTTTAAGACTTGTAATTATATCCTTCATAGCTTCATCTGCGATGATATAATACATGCTTTCGGTGAAATGAACCGCATCCCAGTATATGTATTTTGTGTGATCTGAACACATACTCAACCCTTTTAAGGACGACCCAAATTCTGTTAATCCAGATCCACAACAACCCTTTTTGGTTTCAGCAAAACCTGCGAATTAGTTAATTTCAGTTAATAATATGGAGTTTATAGGTTGCATTTTTCATATATATTGTTTTCTTATTAATTCCCCGTTTCAGTTTTTCATAACTTATAGTTTGTCATTTAATTACTCAAATGCACCAAATTATAATTATATCGACCCCTAAAGGACGCATATTGAAAACAACTAAATTACATTTACAAGCAATGAAAATATTATCAATCAAAAGTAGTAAATGGATACTAACCATGTCTTGATGGATGCTTTAAGGTATTTTGAATGACACCATATATGTCGACAAAGGCGGTTCTAATCCCTAATGTTGCATGTAATGCAGACACCTTCGTTTTCAATAAATGGTTGAAAGATAGAGCCACTTTGTTCATTTCTTCATCACATGAATTACCACTGTTCTTCAATGTTCTTATCAGTGGCATGCATCCGAACGGCTCCATACCAACAACCACTAGTCTTCTCATTCCCATTGAGTACATTTTCTATAATTATCATTCATAAAAAAACAAACGATCATATATATATACTTCTAGTGAACTAGTTGACGTTAATTCATGGTTTATCGTTGTCCACATACCCGTTAATTAGCACGTTTAATTAAAACCTGATAATATCAATCCAACCTGTAAATTCGTCTAACTCATTTAGGTAAATGAGTTAAATGAGGTGTGTATGGGTTACATTACTTTTTTTAGTGTGACGGACTGACGGGTATACGGTTAATACAATACGAATATATCTTTTAAGTGTCCAACAAACTTTTGTCAAGTGGTAAGCGCCCCCGCCTTCCAATGTGGTTTGAATCTCACTTGGGAAAGTTTAAATGAACAACATGTGAAGGGTTAGCTTGGGATTTATCCCGAGTTCGGTTCTGATGGGTTAGACCGCTGGTGAGGGTTTACCTATTGCACGGAGTCCGCGTCAGTGGGCGTCTGTTTCACCGTTGCCCGATAGACCCAATTCAAAAAAACATGTGTGAAAAGAACGTCGTTTAAAAAAAATCTTTTAAGTCGTGTTCCGTTCAGATACCACAAAAAGGTCACATGATTAGATTCTCATTTTACCCGTATGGATTAAATTACATAAAAAGGTTAACTATTTTCTTATGCATGGAAAAGTACTAATAACTATTTTCCCAAAATAGTGATATATTTTATGTTGTCACAAAAGCAGAAAGATTTGTGATTTACCTTGACATAAGTTTCCATGCAACCGATCAAGTAACGTTGGTATTGGGCGATAGTAAACATGTGGGATCGGGTAGGATCGAAGTAGTAGTTCTGTAAAAAGTCATTTGTGCCCATGCTCAAAATAAACACTGCATTCTCCAAAATCCTATGAGCATCCTCTTTTCCAACAACACTTTCCATACGAATCGTATACTCCTTAAAATACTCCAATTGTTTGTTAAGGGATATAACATTCTACAAAATTCAAAAATTAACAAAAAGTAAATTAATTGATGAAGTATCTTATGAATTTGAATGTTTAGTAAATAGTTATTAATGAAAAGTAAATATGAAATTATTTAAAATAAAAACTATTTTGATAATTTAATTGAACAAGAAATTGATTGTCTACGTTACCCTTCTATTCTATCTGATATGAAAACCTGATTGTCTACGTTACCCTTCTATTATATCTGATAACCAGGTTGTTAAGGGGCATGTGAACGTGTTCTAATCGAAAGACATGCGAATATGATGGTAATGATGGTACCAGGTGCTACAAATTTATAAGTAAACTAATTTTTTGTGACTATAACTTTGTTGGGAGGTTGTCATTCAGACGTAAAACTCTTATGCATAAGAAAAAACAAATTGCAAACCTAAGTCTCAATAATGCATACACATCTAAAAAACAACAGAAAAATAATTGGGTTGGGTGCAACTTCAAACCAAGGGCATTGGCGACGACACAATTATGAATAGAACGCAAATAAAAATACATGTCGCAAGTACGATCGTTTCGTTCGTTAAATTATAAAGCGTAATACATCGTAAAATCGAAAAAGCAAAATAAATAATTAATTAAGTTTATGGGCAAATGTATACAAACCAAAACCCTTTTTTTGCCAGAATAAAAACACCCAAAACTCTTTGTACCCGAGTTTATCTTTATCATATAAGTATATATACATGTGTAAAATTAATAATTATAATTTTTATAATAATAATAATAGTAATAAATATAATTATAATTATCTAGACACTTAAAGACTTAGAAAAAAAAAAACTAAAACAAGTACAGAGGTATTCGTCATAATCCTTAAGGACCATTGATTATGTAAAATTTAATAATTATATAGCCAAAACCAATCCTAATTCCTTAATGACCATTAAAGTATTCTATAATTATGTGGCCAAAACCAGTCCTTCTTCCTTAAAGAACCATTATGCAAATTCTATAATTCTATGGCCGAAACCAGAATATACACACTTAGCTTTCCATTTATCTCATTAAAGTTTGTAATAGTGACAGGTTAGCATTCGCTAAGTTTAGGTGTCACATTTACACATTTTATGTTTGCGGTGGAAGTAATTAAGTTTAGATGTACGTTATAGAATCAAGAATGTCACCTACAGTGATATTATTCGCGGTGAAATCATCATAACCAGATCCACCAGATGCAAAACTAACACCATGCACCAAGTCTACTTCCTTCAGGTGTTGATCTAGATACGCTTTGATTTCTTGTCTATAACCCAAAGCAGTAGCTGCATTCACACAAAAAACAACAAATCATATCACTCATGCATGATTTATGCCACAAAACATGCAATATAAAGCAATTCCACAATTATATACGACAACCATGAGTCATAGGAGAGTAGCCTCTCAACCCCTGTAATAAAGAAAACGTTTGCTTTCTTCTTACCCTGCTAATATCTATTCTATGTGTGAGATGTTACAAGCTACATTTATTTGTTTGTTTTGGTGTCAACTACCTATGCATGGTGCATTAGTGATTTAACATTTCTACATGAATTCATGCAAGAATATAACTAAAAGTACCAATGCAATCAGTGACAAGCCTTCCATTGGTAAACCTTCCCGTCGGTATTGAATGATCAAAATCTATCCCATATGGCAAAAAGTTTCCTTTATGCCATGTGTTTGGAAGATCGTTGTTGTTACCAGGATCAACACTAGAATCTCCAAAAACTAGAATGGATGTCACGTTATATTTAACAGCAAGAACCCTAAGCTTGTGGGCATACCGCATGCCACGTGCATCACATGTGATGACAACCTGGAACAACAACAATATTGCTAGGTTAAGGGTCATCCATGTCACATGTTTCATTTTCAGCTTGTGAAAAGAAAACAATTAGAATGGTTGTGTTGTAAAGAGAGAAAGATGTTATTGGCTGATGTGTTTAATGGAGCGATATCTCAATGGCTTATATACACTTAAATTTAATGTTGTTAGCTAGGTTTGGGCATTGAATTGAATCCTCCCTACACGCTTATGATACGTAATTGAATCCTTCTTAGTTTCCATACATAAATACTCAACGTACTTGTCATGGGGATTGCTGTTGCGAGTTGTATAATCGTCGATGCGTATTTTTGTAACAGGGTACTATCGTCGAAAAATATTCTTTCAAAGAATCTGAAGGTAAAATTTAGACATTTTTGTGGTAAAAATATGAATGAAATTAGATATATGTCGGATGAGACTGGATGGGGACTGAATAGAGTTTTAATAGGTTGTAATTTTTCTTTTAATTTGAGCCGCTCCCAATGACTATTTCTAGCCCGGCGGTCGTCCCCATTGGTAACATTTAAAAAGTTGGGTTGCGGGTTGTAGTACCCGAGAAACATACCCGTGATTGGAACTAAACTCGTGGGAGTGATTTGTCGCTACCCGCTGCAGCCTACCCACTTATGCCTTAACCCCCCTTAATCCGTTAGTTTAGATTGTGAAAAACGTTGTACTTTGACAAAAAAAATTGTGGATGGTTTCAGTCCACTTCCTTTACACCTAACACTGTCTGATTTCAAGTTAGTTATTATTGTCTTTTCCAAAAAACACCCTTTCAAATAAATCAATTCATTTTGTTTTAACTTTAAAGATATATGTACTTCAGTACTTCTTCCACATAATCAATCTCACTGCATTATTTTATCAAGGTAGGTTACCACCATCAATTGTTGTTTTATCTCCCAATTTGGATTCCCAATTTAATGCATTACGCAGAAAGTGGAGGCAATGCACGCTAAATTGTACGGCTATGGTTTATTATTATTATTATTATTATTATTATTATTATTATTATTATTATTATTATTATTATTATTGTTATTCTTATTGTTATTGTTATTATTGTTATTATTGTTATTGTTATTATTATTGTTATTGTTGTTATTATTGTTATTATTGTTATTGTTGTTATTATTGTTATTATTATTGTTATTATTGTTATTATTGTTATTGTTGTTATTATTGTTATTATTATTGTTGTTATTGTTATTATTATTGTTATTATTGTTGTTATTATTGTTATTGTTGTTATTATTGTTATTATTATTGTTATTATTGTTATTATTATTATTGTTATTATTGTTATTATTATTATTATTATTGTTGTTATTGTTATTATTATTGTTATTATTGTTGTTGTTGTTATTATTGTTATTATTGTTATTGTTGTTATTATTGTTATTATTATTGTTATTATTGTTATTATTATTATTATTATTATTATTAGTATTATTATTATTACTACTACTACTACTACTACTACTATTACTACTACTACTATTACTACTATTATTACTATTACTATTATTACTATTATTACTATTACTATTATTACTATTATTACTATTACTATTATTACTATTATTACTACTATTACTACTATTACTATTATTACTATTATTATTATTACTACTACTATTATTACTACTATTACTATTATTACTATTACTATTATTATTACTACTACTATTATTACTACTATTATTATTATTACTACTACTATTACTACTACTATTACTACTAGTACTACTACTATTACTACTACTATTACTACTACTATTATTACTAGTACTACTACTATTAATATTACTACTACTATTACTACTACTATTATTACTACTACTATTATTACTACTATTATTACTATTACTATTATTACTATTACTATTACTATTATTATTACTATTATTATTATCACTATTATTATTACTATTATTATTATTACTATTATTATTATTACTATTATTATTACTATTACTATTACTATTACTATTATTATTACTACTATACCCATGAGCATAAAGGAGTCGATCTGGGGCGAGTTCAAGCTCGCTTAAGATCAAACTCGACTAGTTTTAACTTAACAGAGCTAGAGCTTGATATCGAGCTTGCCTCTAAGTTGACTCATTTGTTATTTATTTTTCTTATTTATAGATTGCGATTTCTTTAAAAAGAAAAAATAGTGTAAAAAGTGTGGGAAGGATCCTTCACCGTTAAATCATTGTGTTTGATTGTTGAAATTTACAAAGTGACATTTTCGTAAATAATTTTATTTTTGAAACGACCAGAAGGGTATAATAGGAAAATCCAATTAAAAGTTGCAAATGCAAGTCACATGCCAATTCCACCATTTTTTTAAACGTTTTTAACTTTTTTATACGTCATTATTTGTTAAAAAAAATACATAATAAAATCAAGCAATTTTTTTAATTTTTTCAACGAATATAATATTGCTATATAAATTTGAGAAAAAAATTACGAACTGGATGTTGCTCCCAATTTTGCGTTTTTATGGTGTTTTCCGACTGGGTTTCTTAACTGAGTATTTTATGGTGTTTTTTTACTATGTTTAATAACCGGACAGTTTTATGGTGTTTTTCAATTGTAACTGTCAGTTTTATGGTGTTTTTAGGCATGGTGTTTTAGCTTGACAATTTTATGGTGTTTTTTAAATGTTGGGTTTGACTGACATTTTTATCGCGGTTTTTGACTGCGTGTTTTAACTGAGCATTTTATGGTGTTTTTCCATTACGTAGTTTCATGAACCTATAAAAAAATCTAAAATGTCAGTTGAATGAATATTGAGAAAACGGCATAAAACGCATAAGATCATAACACCGTTTCACCGTTTCAAGTTGTTGTTTTTTTTCTGAAAAAAAAATAAATAAATCAAAATCATATTTGTTAGAAAGATAAAAGAAAGTTTTATTTTATGGTGTGATTTAAAAAAAAAATATAAAGGTATAGAAAGTCATGAACGTTTTAAAAAAAGGTGGAATTGGCATGTCATGAATTGCACGTGCATCCTTCTTTATTTATTTTGACTTATTATCCTTTACACCATATACACATGTCATTCATTTGTGAAGTCTCAAATTAGAGTCTTTCTTGTACCAAAATGTTTCGGTTTGGGCTAGTGGGTTTTCCAAGTTGTGTATTTTCTTCTGGGCGGGTAGGCCAAGTCACCACGTCTATGATATTCGGTGTGAAAGGATGATTCATTTATCGAGTGAATCTGAGTGACAGGCTTTAACTCTTAAAAAAGAGTAAACCATAATCGTCCATTTTTGTGTGCAGTGTCTCCCACTCTATAATACCCAAGGCTATAACGTGTGTATTACAAATATTGAATAAAAAATATATTAAATAACGAAATATTAAATATTAAATGTGGAAAAAATAGTCAAATAGATATGAAAGATTAAATCTGGTAAACAAGGAGAGAAAAAAAACTTGAACTAAGAAAATTGTGACTCGTAACCTTAAACAACTGAAACAAATCTATTTTTGAAACATAAGATTGAATTCTATATGCGTATATATATTTAATGATGTTTAAACTTTAACATTCTAATCTTTAAAATGTGTAAATCAATTTTTTTATTTAATTAACTTATAAATAATTTTATGCTCTTAATTGTTAAAATTAAATGTTAACAAATAAATTATACAAATTTAATATGAAAGATAGACAGGAAAAAGATGGATGCATGAGACCACCATAAACCGATATATGCTCCTCTTAAAGCATTCAGAGTAGTTTCCGCATCCACATGTGTACTTTATTCAATTGAAAAATATTTTTTTTACCTTTATCGTTTTCTTTTATGTTTCATTTACTACAGTCACTTTAAAATATAATAAAATAACATAATTATATTTTCTCTTTATCTGTACCAAAACCCTACCTTCATATTTTTTTTCTCAAATATGAATAATGGCAAAGAATACACAAATATTTCTATGTCCTCTACTTACAAGTCACAACCACTCCAAATCACATCCTAAATTATATAAACCCACATATAAAAATATAAGGAAGCTACTATGAATGCTCTTAAACATTTTTTATCATATACTATAGATGATATTAGATTTTAGTCCAAATTGGGCGATAAACAACAATTAAAGATGTTAAACCATAACTGTCCTTTTTTTAAATAATTATATATTTATCTTGATCAAGTGAGTTTAAAACTAATGAGAAGAAATGACAATCTGAATGAAACCACGTTTAGCTAAAAAAACGTTTACTCTAAATATTTCATGTAATATTGAGACAAATATCACGTCGTTTATTCACATAATTGTATCTTTTAAACTCATGTTATTAAACAACATCACAAGTAGTGGCTCGCTCAAATAGATTGATGATCGTCGCTCGTTCGAAAATGCTTGAAATATAGCTCGTTTGATTTTGGATCGGTTGTAAACTAGCCGAGCAGCCCGGTTCGGTTTAGAAACGAACCAAACACGAGCACTTGCTTGAATTATTTTTAATATATATTTATCATGTAAAAAAATTAATTATTAATCAACGTTATGTGTTAGAAATAGAACTAAATTATCAAATTGAATCTGGAAGATGTCCGAATAGATAAACATATGTTATTCAAATAATGTCCGAATAGATAAACATAGGCCCATCTTTACTTATTAGAGCACACGGTATCGATCGGGAGAAACGATCGGGAGGGTCGGCCCCGATCGGGAACACTGGCCCCCCGATCTCGGGGTGCTTTTTTTTAGGGGATTTGTTACCGAGACTCACCGATCCACACACCCTCTCCAAAGGTCAAAAAAAAGAACCGTTGGATTTAAAAAAAAAAAAAAACTTTTTTTTTGTTTTATTAATTAATCCAAACTCTATAAATACCAATGTTGGAGAAGGCGCTAGGCAGTCGGCGAGGTACCGCCTAGGGATTAATCGGGATTAATCGGGACTAGGCG
>WOUH02071209.1:0-10036 GCA_009936405.2 Stevia rebaudiana
CCAAACCAACGAATCAGAGAAGAGCAAGAGGAGCGGGGAGCGGGAGCCGTTGGGCCGAAGATGTCAAGCCCGCCGGGTATGCGGGGCGGTGTTCCCGCCGGGGTTGAAGGCACCGCTGGCCCAGCGGTGCGACCGCTGCGGACGGTCTAATATTATGTTTCGTTTTAGAAAAAATACTTTTCGTATGATTCTTAAGCTGTTTACTTTAGGATTTGTAACACCTTGAAAACCGAATAAACTTGCCAAATCTTTTCCTTTCGAATTACACATTAATTATGGTGTGTTTAATTACACTTTACCATTAATTATGGTGTTTGCCATATATGGTAGTGTAACCTTTTTGAAAATTAAATAAAGTTTTTAATTACACTTTACCATTAACATATATAATCACCCAAGAAACAAGGATTTTTTGTTCAGAAATTACGCTACGTTTCTTATCTACATGGCAGAAGGACTTAAACTCATATTTTTTTATCCCTTGACCCCTTGGTCTTCCATATGTTTAACCATGTTTGATTACAAATTTTATGTTAGTTTGATAACAAATTTTAGGGTGGGTGGTGTGGGAGCGGGCTCACAATCGGGCTCCCACGGGCTTCCCGGTAACACCACCCCATAGCCGCCGCCGCTGGCTCTTGCGGGTTCGTGTGCGCCATTGAAAGCCCCAGCAACAACACACATATGACCGTTGCCAACGTCATATGAATACCCCAATACTCAACCATTTTAAATCCACAAAAAAATCTTTATTTCTCTACAAAAACTTCTAACATTTTATTATAAAAAAAATGTTACGCCGAAGCGTCTATGTGCCAGATTCATCTCCTAGCTCGTCCTCATATGAGTCGGCCGATGATGAGTTTATAGGCCAGTTTGTAGCCGAATCGTTAAAAGTTGGCCAAAGAATGACGAGATTTATCCTTTTTGGTCCATGTTTGTGAAATCAAGAAGTTGGCTAGAAAATGACAATGAGAAAAAATACAACAAAGTTCAAGAGTCTGCGAGGAAAGACATCGAACGAGCGTTCGACCTTTTTTGAAAGTTAAGTGGGTCATACCTGCACGACCCGCCCGAACAATGAAGAAAGAACGACTATAAAATTTCATGTATGCGTTCATTATAATGCATAATCTGATATTAAAAGAAGGACATGATATCTCACCGAATCATATTTTTTAAAGGAATTATTATGTTATTTTTAAGTATTTATTTAATGAAATTTGTTTTTAATTTAATTTTACTTAAAAAAAAACGGGGGTTGGTGACGGCTTGAGGGCTTACTATTGCATATGAAGAGCCATATCCCCACCCTTAAAAGATACATTAATGTTGAGTTCAAAGTGTAATTTTTTGTCAAGCTCATTACTTATTATTTTTAGGAATAATAATATTTTTTAAACGATATATAGAATCCAGACTCATAGAAGCCGAACTTTATACATGCAAATATACAATTGAGTTTTACACTTTTAATAATTCCGTAAAACAAAAATAGTATCAAAATCTTTTTTAACAACATGTTTTTTTTGTTTAGGGTAAAATTTAACCTCACAAACTTTTGGTTATGATACACCTCACATGGACACATACCACTAGATCCCAACACCCCTAACAAACCCTCATCTCTTCAATTAACTTAACTCGACACGATAATTAGAAACCTGTTCACTAATTAAAGTTTGTTGAAATCTTTAGTAAACTTAATTACAAATAATGTTACTTTAATGGTAAATATGCATTTACTTTTAATCAATCAATAATAGATGAAGCATTCATGAACAATAAGAGACAATCGAGAAAAATAGGTCCCAACATCTTTGTGAATATTGTGTGGTTAAGGGCTCTATGACCCTACAATACAACTTGCTTAGGGCATGGGACCCTACCATTTTAATGCACTTTCAAAGTTTATCAGCCTCCAAAATTGAGAATTCTACATTCAATCATCTATTCAAAATAATAATACTAATAATTAACTTCCCTAAATCTCTAATGTTTAAAAAACAACAATAGTAATAATAACCACACTAAGACAAGACCGTCAATTTATAAAAATTTGCGACGTTCACATGCCACATTCGTTACATTGATTATAGAATATATCTTCGTTAAACATGTCCTAGACAAAACACTACTTACTGGTTACTTCTTTTCATGGGTTTCAAGAAACAAAAAGCATAAAATAAAATAAAAAACAATATCACATTTCTACTTAAGGGGGAAACTTACATAGCAAAAATTGTTATATTCTTTGCTTTATTTCTACGAACTATTATTTTTTCCATCTCCTACAAGTAAAACTAGCATCTGTGATCTGTCTATCTCATGGTCCCATGCATTTTGCTTTTCTTTATATTTCAATAGTTTTATGTGATAATTCATGAAATGTCATTAAGACATGTATCAAACAAACTATATGGCCCCCTTTGAGCCACCACTTAAACTCTTTATAATTATTAGAATATATGAAATAAGAAAGGGGTATTTAGTGGGCCAATGCTTAACATGGGGGTATTAAAGATTTAAAAGTGTGCCAGTGTGTGTGTTTCAAATGTCTTGATACAAATACGACACGAAAAAGATTTTAAACTAAATAATACGTTCCCATCAAGGACAAACAAGGTATTTCACTTGATAAATAGTACTTTAAAAGGTGAAATTAAACCAGGAGACCAAAACAGGTGTTAATGAACAAGTTGTTTTACAACTGGTGTTGTTTATTGATACAACATAAATGCATTTAAACTAATTGTTGATAACTTGCTTGACTGTCATGATAAGTATATGAAGTATGCACATTGTTGAGATGGATTTTGGTACCGAGTACCACTACTGGTACCATACCATATTGGTACCGGTACTTAATTTTTTCATATTTTGGTATCGGTAGTTTGGTACTAACCAATGGTACCAGTAAACTACTGAAAATACTAAATTGGGTACTTGTTCCAAAATTTGTATTGTTTTTTATATTTTAATTATATTTGAACACATGTACCTGCCATAATAAGTTGATCGTGATACACGAACTGAATTAACCCTAAATCCCTAGTTAACCATCAACGAAAGTTTTAATCCAGGCATCCATTCCTTCATCTTCGACCTTCCATCGATACAAAGAATCATTTTTTTTTGACATTTTTGTTTTATTTTGGTATTATGACATTTTTTTTGTTCTGGTATTATGATTTCATTTTTGTTTTGGTATTTTAAGATAACATTTTGTTTGTTTAGGTATTCGAACCTTTTGTATACTGTTGATACATTAGCTATTTTTATGGCTTTATGCCATCATTTGTGAATTTTGGCTTTATGCCATCATTATTTGGAGTTTTATTTTTTCCAGTTGCGGAATTATGGCTCGGTAGAGATAGAGGTGATCAAGCCGGTTTTTTTTTAACCGGAACCGGTTCCGGATACGGTCAACAAAAGTCAAAACCGGTTTTTTTGTTGGTTTTGAACAGTTTTGACCGGTTCTTGGTGGAACCGGTTCCGGAAAAACCGGTTATGGTTAGGTTCCGGAACCGGTATGGAACTGCCGGTTCGGTTCCGGTTCCAAAACCGGGTTTTTTGAACACAGGTAGATGGTTTTTGGGCCAAACTCATCTGATAACCGAGTCGCATCAATAGTATTTCAGGCCCAACAACAGCCAACGAATTTATGGCTTCATTGCATCAGTAATATTGCCCAACGAAAGCCCACTGACATGCATCAGTAATATTGCAGGCCCAACAAACAAAGAAAATTAATGGTTATTTGTAGGCCCAACAATTAAAAAAGGGTACAAATGCCGACACACTGGTACCGACATATTTGGTATCAGTATCAATACATATTTTTTTAGAATTTTGGTCCCTGTATTTTCGGTAACTGTATGGTACGGATAGATGCGTTTCATGATGTTACAATGAACTATTCTTTTTTTTTATACGCGCATGATGCTGTCACATATGAACAAATAGCTTTTTTCCTTATAACAGGTAAGCATCTTTATTTTCTTGATTTTATATTATGTTGAATTAATTATGTATTACCCGAAAACTTTAAAACGTACCTTACATTTAATCGAAAAACACAATGAAAGCACCATTGAAGGAATCTTACTCGATTGAAGTAATAATCGGACTAATCAGGAAGTTTTAGAGGTAGACGGGAATAGAAAAGCTCAATATTCTTAGTCATATTTAGTGTGTTTAAAAACCAAAGCGGACCATCCGGTCCGGACGGTTTAACTAGGAACCAGTGGTCTTAACGGTCCGGTTGCACCCATATAAACGGTTTACATATAACTGGACGGTTCGTTTGGGAACCGGATTGGACTGGTACCTTGGTTGGACCGGATGAACCGTTAGCAATGTGGGATGATGGGGTATTTAGAACAAAGCAAAATTAACCAAAAGTTTTTGCTGATTGTGAATTTCAAACTCATGACCTCTGATATGGAATGGATCCATACTTACCAGCTCTAGTAAATGACAATTAATGTTATGTCTTCGTTAATATACTATATATATACAAGTTTTTACAAAGAAAAATATGTTCAACTAGTTAGAAAACTAAATTCAATAAAAGTATTCGTATATTCTTTTTAGTTACAAACATATAAATGATTAGTACTATTACTATGTTTAAAATAAATATGACGTTATCCGATTCTTAAATTCGGTCCGACTAGTGAACCAGTTAGACGTCCGGTTCACTGCCCAGTCCGGTTTTTAAAACATTGATCATATTCATAATGTGTTAATTGCTCTCACCCGCTTCGTTATATCATGCCACATTCCTTACAATTTTTTTTTTGCTACCTTAGCTTGGGATGGTTGGGCTCGGGTCTAGACTAGTTGGGCTTGGTTTGATTCATAACACTTTTTACTCGACTCCTCTACTCATACTCCTGCACTTTAATTACTTTAAGCATTCACGTTCGCTTCATTATATTTATGTGAGTGAGAAAAAAAAATAGAGAAGGATTTTGATAAAGAAAAGAAAAAAAATAATAATGTTATTTTAATAATTTTTTAAAATGATCGTAAATAAATGAAAAAATAAAAATAATGATAAAACTATAAAACTTATTATTTAATTAAAAAAAGTATAAGACACTCTCTTATTGTTTATTTAGCACATATGAAAAAAAATTTAGGAGTTCTCAATTTCTCATCCTTATTTAAGGCCAAAATTAATATCAATTTTTATTAATATCAAATTTTGATTCAAACACCTCTGTTTTCGATTTCTACAATTTGTCTTACCCACTCAGATCGATCGAAGTGGACCCCAGTAGTCCCATTATCAATTTTACTAGGGGTGTTTACGGTCCGGTTTGTATGGTTTTTACGTCAAACCATGAACCAAACCGTTAGCAACAGTTTTTGAATAATGAAAACCAAAACCGAACCGTTCAAAATAAAAACCGAACCAAACCAAACCATTACTAACGATTTAGTCCTGTTTGGTTTCACGGCTTAGGCATTTTGAGCCTCTTCAAAACTAAAAAAAACTTGTTTCCTAAAGTAAGTATTAAGATTATTGAATGCATTGTAAACATTTAACTAGCATAAACTATTATGACTTTATAAACCTATCGAAAACATATAGACAAGTTGTATCTGCATAAATAAATCAAATAAATATAAAAAACAAGTCTGAGAGATGAAAGAGAGTCGAGGTAGAGGAAGTGATGGGGATAGCGTTATGAGTTAGAGAACAACTAAAGAAAATGAGAGATATACAATATATCGCCCAAAGCTTCAAACTATTAAAATGTCACCAACTTCTTTATATCTATTTTATTATATATATAAAAATATATTTTGTTACATATATATACACGGTCCGGTCCGGTTTTTTACGACCGGTTTTTCATTCAAACCGTAAACCAAACCGTTCACTACGGTTTCAAACTTTTGAAACCAACCAAAGGTTTGAGGAAAAAACCGACCGCGAAACCGAACCAATGAACGGTTTGGGCGGTTTCACGGTTTTAAACCGAACCATGAACACCCCTAAATTTCACCCCTCCAACTTTAAAAAAACTTTGTGTAATATCGTTTTGATAACCTAAGTTTTCTAAGATTTTGAATTCTTCACTTTGTTTCTTAACTTAAAAAAAAACTTTTACGATTTCTTTTGATCGGTATAAATTCGAGTTGGTCAACGTTCCTACAAACATTTTGCTTGGAAACGAGCTTTTATTTACGTCTCGGTAAAAATTCAAATTTCTTCATCGTTTTAACATAAATTTTACTAAATTACAGGTTAAACATAACATGTTTTCGTGATTATTTTATTTATGTTTCTACATGTTCTACGATTCGACATAAATTTATTTGAAATAAGTTGGGACAAATATAATAAGATTTCATTACACTATAAATTTGAGTAACTCATCTATTGTATTCCTCTTAGAAAAGGTACTTGTTATGTACCTCGCTTATAATGTATCAAATGGATGGTTGACTATTTTATTAATACATAATTATATATAAATGTTGACTAAGAACAACTTGTTTTAGATTATAATAATTATAAGCTAAAAACACGAGAACGACAATGTACGTGATTTGAAGTTTAAAGTAAACACATGTTCAAAACTAAGAAGATAGTTTTGTTTAATCAAACTATAACCGCATTTGGTTTTGAGTTTTTTTTAGCATGTGATGATTGAAAACTGAAGTACTCAACTTCTAGCTCACTTTAAATTTGAATCTTATACTCGACATTAATCCAGTTTTTGGATTTATGTTAAGGTTGGTTTGATCGATGTATCTCAAAACAACAAAATACTACTTTATCAATCACGTAGAAAATTGCTTCTTAATTGCTAGCGGTTGAGGGCACCCTCCACAAATGTTATATTGATAATTCAAATAAGTACGAAGAATACATGCCTAGAGTTTGGGTATAGTGACAAGAGAGAAGTATTACAAAAAAAAAAAAAACTCAAAACTCACACAAAACAAAATAAATATATTTGTCACTAAAAAAGTAATCATGAACATATCTTGCCATTTGAAAACACTTAGATTATGGAAAGATCAAATGAGAACCAAATTTTGTCTAATAAGGTCACAAGGTATCCTTCTATTTCTTCCTACTTCTCTTCACTGTCACATCAGCTTTTCTCACTTTTCCCCACTTTTCCCTAATTCACTGGGAATCGTCCCACTTTTCTCCAATTTTCCCACTTTTTCACTTTTTCCCACTTTTTTCTTCCCCAACTCTCGGCGAGTCTCGGTGAGATTTCCCCGAAAAAGTGAACCCCGAATTCGGATGGGCGGTGTTCCCGATCGGGGCAGCACCTCCCCAAATCCTCCCGAACGCCATACCGTGTGACCTAATAATATAAACCAATAAGATATTAACATGTGCCATGATACATGAAAAGAAAATGTTATATTTGATGTAAAAAAATCCAATACCTAAAGAATTTAGCACAAAAAATATAATAAAAAAATAAAGTACAAAAAAATCTACAAGTTAAAATTTGATGTTGCCGGATTTAAAACCAAAAGTTTGATGTAATTCTCTATGTAATTTCTTCTTGTATTTGTAGTGGGTGTTGGGCTCTATCTTGCTTCTTGCTATGTAATTCCCCTGTTTTTAATGTGAAAATAATAATAAGTTGATATTAAAAAATTATGGTGAGAAATATGAAAAGCTCAAAAACCCAACACAAGAAATAGGCGAACACTTTAAAGAGGGTTGACCCTAAATCGACGGTCCGGATTAAGAGTTTCTTATTTCCCACCTCAACAAAACACCCCCAATTTCCCATTCGTGGCGCCCACGATTCGTCAACGTCAACTCCATCATCCAATCTCCTGCGTATAAAATCCGAAACATCAATCAATTAATTCGTGCAGATAGCGATGGCGGTAAGAATGTGGTGGTTTGCGGCGGTGATTGCATTGTTGATGACTGCTGCTTTTGCCGGCGGGAACTCCGGTTATACCTCAGGTGATCTATTCTTCTTTTCGATATCTTCATTATTCGCCCGTTA
Source organism: Stevia rebaudiana (assembly GCA_009936405.2). NCBI lineage: Eukaryota > Viridiplantae > Streptophyta > Magnoliopsida > Asterales > Asteraceae > Stevia > Stevia rebaudiana. The sequence goes on from WOUH02071209.1 coordinate 8,007, forward strand.
ATGGCATTTGCCACTTTGTTTTGGTTCGTGATTTGATTAATTGATTGTTTGTTTGATCTCTATTCATGTCGCTTTTCGATTAGACTGTTTGATGTTCAAGAACTTATTTTGAACTCTTGTTTTGTATGCAATCGAACTGGATAAAGTTTGACTAAATTGACGTCGATTAATAAAAGAGAATGATGTGACTTGTGAGTTGTGACTTCCAATTAAACGTTTAGAAATAAGAGAAAATCAGAAAATTAATCATTTCCTCAATGTTTATTTATGCATGTTCATGTAAAACAAGTTTGAAAGTAGATTCCTAAAATGGTATCAAGTAAAGTGACCATTTAAATATTTAATGACGTATAACTATAACAAAACTATGTTTTACATTGTAAAATTTAATACAAATACGTAACTTATTAAATGTTTATAGTTTTATTGTTTACGACAGGTGAAGAAGGTGCAACGATAACCAAAACGATGACTCAGAGGAGGCTTTTAGGGGTGCATCTTAACGACTATGATGAACCGTCAGCAAATCAAGGTCATGATCCGAGAGGAAAGGCTCGTAAGGCTTCAAAAAAGAGAAACGCTTAATTATGTCTACATGAACGATACCAATCTTTCTACTAATTAAGAGAAAAACAATATATTATTTTTAATTTTTATATATAATGATGGTGATGTAACAGCGTAATTTAATATTTATGTTTTGTGTTTCTTGTTGGTGTACATTATAGCTTCTTATTGTGGAATTATGATATTAGAATCGCTTTTAATAGTATTATACAAACATGAAACATCATGATATCATCAAAAAGATTTATTAGATTTAGTACTATTAATAATTATAATAGGTATATGGATTAGTAATATTAAAAATAGGGTTGTTTGAATAACACATTACTTATAGCTCGTTCATTAGTTTGTAACTTTGTATAAACTAATTATAAAGATTTATGTCACTGAAATAGGCTAACAAAAATACCATAAGTTAAGCTAAAGACAACCTGCTCATGTAAAAAAGCCGAGTTGATTTGGCTTGAGTAATTACGGGTTGACATGCGAAAAGTTAAATCCTTCACTTGTATACTAATAATTTTTTGTTATAGTAGTTGTAAACAATAATACAAAATATTCCAAATTACAAAAAATCAAGACAAATGTCGAGCTACAAGCTCGTTCGAGTTGGAAGACAGCTGAACGCATGTTCACATTTCAACTCTCGTATTGTTACTGGATTGAGCCAGGTTGATGTTAGGCCGACTTAAGCTCGGCTCGTGAACAAACTTGACTATAATTGCTAATATGAATTATCTATGTTAGTTACATTAAGTAGTAACTTATTATAACTTTTCTCTGCTAGTAAATTATTAGTTTCATAGAAATAGTACTAAGACACTCTAGTTCGGTAAACAACCATTAATAAGCTAATTAAAAGATACATTGAGCTGATAAATTTCGGAACAATAAGTCAATAACATTAGTTTTCTCAACAACCAATAAACGGCAACAATTAGGTGTTACCCACCCCACATACATAAAAATATAATAAGAAAAAGGTGTGTCTGGGGCTTGGTTGAGAGAAATATTTTTAATTTAAGAACTAAAAAATCATCCTTAAGTGAAAATTAAATATTTTTTATTTCTTCATACGTTGTTATTTTTTGAAAACGGTTTGCTTCATTAGATCATAAATTTCACCCTCTTTCAAACGGGTATAATGAAGCCATTTCAAAAAAATAAAAAAATTTACGTAGTAAGTTGTACTATACTGCATATATGTAGTATATTTGTACTAATTTTTTTTTTCTTTGAACGACTACTTGTAATATACATAGATATACATAAAAAAAAAGACACTTATAGAAAATGCGTAAGGTAACTTAAATACTAAAACATATGAATTATCATCATGCTACAGTAATATTACACATATACAATATACATAAATAGATAAAAAAAAAAGAAAACTCTGAATAAATCTTTTCTAAAAACGCAAATATAAAGTTAAAGAAGTATAATTTGTAATTTATCATTAT
>WOUH02071240.1:0-10034 GCA_009936405.2 Stevia rebaudiana
AGTTTTGTTTATGGTTTTTGATATCAATAAAACGTGGGTTTTTAGTTTCCAATTGTTCATATATTTTATTGAGTACTGATCCATCATGTGCCAACAATTGGTATCAGAGCTTGGTAACGTTGTTAACCGGATCAAAGACCGAATACGAGACGAACGCGGTTCTGTGTGAGCCGACAGACACGAGAAAGAAGACGATCTGTGTGATTGCGAAAGGGTTTACGTGAGCCGTATCGTGTTCTGTGTGAACCGAGCATCTGTGTGAAGGCAATCGAAGGGGAGCTGTGTGCAATCCTGTGTGAATCGAGTAATCACGTGACAAGACGGTAACCTGTGTGGAGCCGAGGAGCTGTGTGTTATCAAATACAAAAATTGTTTCTGTGTGAATTTGGTTTATCGCGTGAAGATAACTAATTAATTGTTTGAGGCGGTGGGCTAATATAAAGTAATTAAGTTGCCATTCTAGAACTCAAAACAAGATCGTGGGATTTGATTTTTTGCTACTTGCTTTAGTTCGAAGAAAACATATATAATAAATTACAAGAATCCAAAACAAAGGACATCGTAATTTGTTAGTTTTGTTTCTTTTTGAATAGATAGTTTGCTTAGCTACGAGGATAACATGGCTGATGTTGATGCCGGTGCGACTGTGAATACGAGTAACCAAGGTAACATACCATTGCAATGTCCAAACTTAACGAGTACAAATTATACATGTTGGTCAATCATGGTGTAGTCGATCCTACAAGCATACGGCTTGTGGGAAGCTATTGATCCGGTAACAGGTGGAGCGGTCGAGGCTAGGAAGAATTTAATGGCAACGGCATTTGTGTTTCAAACTCTACCTGAAGACGTGTTGCTCCAAGTTGCAAAACATAGAGATGCAAAAGATGTGTGGGAAGCGCTTCGTGTGCAGTATTTGGGTGCCGATAATGTTCAAAAGGCAAGACTTCAAACTCTTAGAACCGAGCTAGAGATGTTGAAGATGAAAGAGAGTGAATCAATCGACGATTTTTCGGGTAAAATTAGTGGAATTTCTACAAAGTTTAAGAGTATTGGGTCAAGTTTGGAAGATGAAATTTTGGCAAGGAAATTATTGAATTCGGTTCCTAATAATTTTTTGCAAATCGTGGCTTCTATTGAGCAATACTCGGAGATAGAGAATATGTCACTTGAGGAGGGAAGATTGAAGGCTTATGAGAATAGGATCAAAGTTATTGATGATGAGGATAATGATCAAGGTAAGTTATTACTTTCAAAGGAGGACTGGGAAAAGAAAACCAAGCGTGGTGAATTTGATCGAGACCAATTTGGACAAGGACAAGGTCGTGGTCAAGGAAGGGGTCGCAGTGATGGTATAGGTCGTGGTTATGGTAGAGGACGAGGAGGCCGATTCCAAGGTAATGAGGATCAAAGCGAACGAGGTGTGAACCGAGATAAAAGGCATATTAAGTGTTATAATTGTCAAGAGTATGGACATTATGCGGCTGAGTGCCCGAAACACGAACCAATGGAAGAGGCTAATTTTGCTCAACATGATGAGTCGGCTTTAATGTGATGTGCAAATGGGTCAATATTAGAATTGCGGGGGAGAATGAAGGTGTAATTCTAATATTTACAAGTAAAAGGTGCTAGATGGTTTAAAAGAGAAAGAAGGAGGGTTAGTTTGAAACATGGTGTTTGAGATATACAAGAATTGTGATAGACCGAATACTTTGTTTGGAGTTTTTATCTCTAACAAGTAAGAAACATCCTCACTTATGAGCGATTACAAACCCCAAATATATGTTAATCGATTCCTAGATCAAATAGGAGAAAACAATAAATAAGATCAATCGGGTAATACCTTTTTTTAACAGTCAAACAAATATTTCATTAAAAAGGACTAGCAAGAAGATAGAAAACAAGTTAGTAAACAAATTTACACCATAATTCTCATTATAGATTAAGGGCCTTCCCCCTATTTTTTATCCATAGAAACGACATTAGCTTGATATCATCCAATACCTCGTTTGACCTCATGAATCGGTTGTTAGATTCTTTTTTGTTCCTTGATTTCAAAATTCACCATAAGATTGACAAGATAATGCTATGAATAAGTTTCTTGTGTCCCTTCAAATCAGATAATACTTGGCAATCCGGTAAATGTAGTGTTGTTGACTGCAGTCATGATTCTTAATAACATATTTGATCAAGATCCCGTTGAGGAACGAATTCTAGGAGGTGAGGGATTCGTGAATGGTGATTAGAGTTAGTGATGTTTTCATCAGCCTCATAAGTTTTATGTAATCTCATATATATACACCCAACTAGAAAACCTTAAATATGATAGTAAAGGTGATTATGTCTATCGAATAACATTAATTAATTAATTATAAGTAGAGAAATAATCATGGTAGTCATATAAATACGATATTTTTACACACAACAGAACCACATATCTTGTACCTAGTCATCTTCTCTATCACGAGACGACCTCACTTTTGTTTTATATGCCTAATTCTTATGTAAAAGTAATAAACCAATAATCAAGAAAAGAAACAAGAACTATAATTTTATAATTAAGTCATGTCTTGTAACATTAGTAAAAAATTCTAAATTAGTTTCTTCTTTTGGAAGAAACGAGTCAAGTACAATAGTTGTGTACACGAAGCCAAAATGCAAATACCCAGCGATGAGATACTGTACCATGCAACTCGAGAATTTGTGGTCTCACTCACTCCCCTCATTTTTGCTTCTCTACAAAACCATAAAAACAACAAAAATTATGTATTTTGATTAAAAATACATGAGGCAACAACATAATAACAAAGGCGGAAAATTCAACCCGTTTATATATAAGTAGGTCGATTTGGGCTTTGGGTTGTAGTTTATGTCAAACGGGTTAAACCAAAATAGATCTAGCAGAAAGAGGAGTCTTTCTCTCTACACCAGTATTGTAAAAATTAGGATTAATCCGTAAAAAATGTTTATATATAAGTTTAAAATCACATATAAAAATTATAATCCGATTAATCCCAATTAATCATTAGTTTGCACCCGTTCGACTAGCGCCTATCGATTTTTACAACACTGCTTCACACACTACATTTTTAAATGCTTTAATCGAATATTTTAATTATTAATGTATGCTAAAATAAAAAGCTCATTTTGCAAAAGGACTACTAAGTGTTAGCAGGTCAACCCGGCTTGACCCATTTGATTCATACCATTTTGACACATTACCCAACCCGCTCATCTTGCAACATCTACATATTAACATAATTGCACTTGAATTAATCACCTGTTCATGATGTATAACATGTTATCATGAATGGCTTCAACAGCTCCTTCAAGCTTTTTCAACTCAACCTCAACACCCTGTGATCAAGCAATTCAATCAAAATTGCAACATTTAACTTAACGGGCGATTATTATTAGAATGTGTCATTATCATCAAGCTTTATAAAAATACCATTTAATAAAGATACTTAGTTAAATTTTCTAGACCCAAACTAATACCGTCAGTTGATATTGTAAATAAGAAATACTACAAAAAAAAAGGGATACATCAAAAGGTAACAGTTAACACAGGTAAAATTTAACGGGTCAAATAGGTAAATATATTAAGGAAAAAAAAAAGGCAAACAGCACAGCAAGTCGAAAGTCAGCCATTTTTTAAAGCATAATCATTATATTTTAAAAACACTATCATCATTAAAAAATATAATATTTAATCTATTGTATACAAAAGTTATTAGTTATTACTCACCTCAATTTTTTCTTTTTTAGCAATTGACTCCCAATCTTTTGCTGCAATGCCTATTTTCCATTCAATACTGACAGTTATATGACCACCTTCACCGGGAAAGAAACATGTCAGATACGACCCCGATTCAGTTGATGTGAATGCAAATTCACCATGTGTAACGTTCTCTTTATGGTGAAGAATGTTTCCAGAAGGTGATGTAACCTGCAAACGTAACAAATAGCAAAATTAGAGTTCATTTGTTCTTGAAAAAATGCAAAAACTATATACAGATAATCTTGGTTACATAGTTACATACTTGCATACAAAAAAGGCATCTAAAAAACAGGCACTAATAAATCTTAAAATACTTTTAAGAAGAAATTGTTCCAAAAGAAGACTTTGGTAAGTTGGACTGTAAAACATGCAGCAACAAAAACATATGTAGCATAACATTATTATGACATACTGTAATGCTAAAATGTGAAGATAAGAAACGCACCTGATAAACTATATATTCAATAATTAATTTACTCATACAATATTAGTTTAAAAAATAGAACCTTATTAAAAAACTGTATCAATAAATGTAACAGAAAATGCATTATTGGAGCTTATACTTGGGAATGAATGATATTTAACTGTTTTATAAGTTGTACCAACTCTGCATCATGTTCCAGTATTCAAATCAAGAGGTCTAAATGTAAGTTCTTTTCAGTACTCACATGTAACAAACAATATACAATTTCATCCCCAAAAAGAAGATAATTATTACATGATTCTTCTTTGTTCAGGAAAAAGGAAAAAATTATCATTTGTTCAGCTCAAAGATGAACGTGATGGCTTCAAAAGTAGTCCACAATTGGTCCCATTATGCCATATATACACACAATTTTTAAACCTATACCCCTACCAGTTACCTGCCATTTGGTTCTAAAAAAAATTGGGGGATTCGTGAGAATGTTTATGCTCACTTGAAATTTAGCAAACCTAGCTTTCCGACAACTGAAACTAATCAAATTTGTAAACATTTCATGAACTAAAACCTCAGAATCACAGATAATTAAGTTAAATTGAATAAAAGCTTCAACATTTGCACATTAAAATCCGAACAAAATTACCGTGACGGATATGGTTGGAGAGGAATGAAGGTGCTCATCGGAGTCGGAGAAAACGAAGTAATCACCGACAACGACGACATTGTTGTGAACTTCCTCAGCCACGCACTTGGTACCCGATGGGGGCAAATTCAGCCATACAGATTCACCATTTTGCATCAAGACGAACATCAATAAGAGCATCAGCAGCAATAACCTAGGTTTCTCCGCCATCTTTATTCGATATGTAAAATTATGTACCGAAATCTTCGACTTCCTGTATCAGTCGATGGTTGAGTGTTTGAATTCTGGTAATTCGATGAACAAACACGTTAATAGGAGTTTGATCTCATGCGTTTCGGGAGAGTTTTGATGCTTGGTTGTAAACTTGTAATCACTCGTCTGGAAATTTAAAAGTGTAACTGCATGGGCGGGGTAATGACTAATGCTCCTTAAGAACCACACTGGTATCAATAGAACAAATGTCATTTGATACGAAAAATACATTTATTCTTCACCAATACCACTGTCTATGGAGACGCTTTTCTCTATTATGGATCAACCGACCATTTCTATACAAAAACCTACATGAGGGGTATGGGTGGAGCGAGCGTTTAAGGAAAAGAAAGGGCCTTGACCCCCTATTTAAAATATATGTTTTTTACCCAATAACCATGAAATCCAATGTTTATTGGTCATTATGTGTTAACAATATTTCCACCCACAAATTAAATTATTAAGTTCCAAAGAGGGGTCCGAACCCCCTATTTTTCTCCTCATAAGTGCTTATTTTCGGTCCAATAACAATGAAAATAGGGAAAATTACTAAATTAAACATTTTTTATGAAATTTTTACCAAAATGAACATGAAAAGCGCCGGCTAAAAATCCAAAAAGCGCATGCTAAAATCTGGTCAACACCCCTTCATATTTTGTCACCTACCATTTCGATGGCTAATTTAGCCATTACTTTTTTTTTTCCCAAAAGTACAGGCGAGTAGCCATTAAAATTAGCCGATGATTTCTAGCATGCGCTTTTTAAAATTTAGCCTGCGTTTTTAAAAATTTAGCCTTTGTCTTAAAAAGCGTTGGCTAAAATTTAAAAAGCGTAGACTAAATTTTAAAAAACGCCGGCTAAATTTTAGTTATTTTTTTAAATTTAGCCTCCAAAATTTATGTTTATTTTTGTAATAAAATGGTCAAACTTGCTTAATTTGGTAAATTTCCCTTACATTGAAAATATTATGTATTGGTCTGTAATGTATCATTATTAGTTTTGCCCCCCAATTTACATGTTTATGTTCCGCCACTGGTGTGGGGCTACGAGAAGACAATACTAGTGACGATATTGGAATCGAAATTCTCGAAAGTTGATACCGGTACCTGTACGATACTGATATTCATTACAAAATAGTCACTAACTTTAATGGTACTGTCTCGTGCTAGTACCCTTGAAAAGTAGGTACTAGAACAGAATCTTATGTGTTCAGTACTTCTGTATCAAACTGATTGGCTTGTTTTTTTATATATTTTAATTTCAAACTTATATAAGCTGTTATAATTTGAAATTTAAAAAATTGGGCAATCAAACTTGCTAAATGTCGAGACTTCTTCTATCATTAAATTTAAGGTCTAATTGTGTATTGTGTAAATTAATGATAATTTTTAAAGATAGAGGGTTGTCATACCAATAGGTTCTAGTATTATCTACACTGTTTTCCTTGCCTGGTGGCTTTTCACGAGAAGAGTCAGTGGTTTTCGTATGATAGTGGGTTCAATATGATAGCATCAGCCATCCCGATTCATTATCTTGAGTCAATATCCAATGAGGCTAGGGGTTGTTTGACAACTTCTGAATGGGTAAGTGTTGAACAGTAAGAGATCTGAATCATTAAGTGCTGAATCAGTAATAGGTCTGAACCATTAAGAGGCAATATAAGGCTTAATCATTAAAATGAAAATGTCTGACCAACTTAGATAAGAGCTCTTAACCATTCAGACTCAGTATAATGCTTAACCAATCAGATGCAAATGTCTTAATCATTCAGACATTTGCTCGCGAAACGAACAATCTGAACCATTAAGTGCTAAACCAGTAAGAGCTCTGAAACACTAAGAGTTTGTTAAGAGGTAAACAAACAGTCATAAGTTTGTAAAATCTGGTTGCACGAGAGTTTACTAATGCACATTCACTACATTAAAATATGTCATTAGTTAGCCTATAAAAGATCATGAATATCTCTACACTATGTTTTGGTTGGCTTAGAGTATATGTTGTTTCTAAAAAATTTCATGCAATTTATTGACAATTTAACAGGTCATATATATCCCTAAGAACATACCAAATACCATATACCATCAACATTTTATTTACGAGTAATTGAATGAAATGAAACTTCTGAAATTGGGCTATATTATTATTTTTCGGTAAGGCCTTAAATAATATAATATTCTATGATAAATATTTGTTAATCACGTTTGGATATATATTAGTTGTCTTTAAACGACGAAGATTATAACTTTGGGTCATTTGTGTCGGCCGAAACAAAAGGAAAAGAATTTCACCGAGAAAAAAAATGCGAGGAGAGAGCTAAAGAGATTGTCGTCGCTTTTACAAATAAATTCAAGAAGTAATTTCTGTGGGTGTTATCCTAACCAAATCAATTGATCGATGAATTTTTAGTTACAAGATATAGTATAAAAAAATATAATTAAATTTAAAATCTCATAATAATTGTAAAAAGGAGTGTATTGGTGGTTTTAGTATCTTTCTAACTTTAAACTTAAAAGAATGCTCTTAAAAGCAAACAAAAATATAAAAAAATATTAATAGATAAATAAAGGTTCTAACATATGCCTACTTATCTCTTCTACTTACAAAAGTTGTTAGATACTCTTCAACATACTCATGTGGGGTTATACTTTGCTCAGGTGGACGAGCACGTCAGGAAGGCGCAATTTGGGAGAGAGAGCATGTCGAGGATTGCACGTCCCTACGAGCAGTGTATTTGTGTGTGTGATGGGTCTATCAACAACAACAACGTTCTCTTTTCTTTTTAATTTTTTTTTCCATTTTAATTTAATCAATGTTTCAAATTATAAACCTAATTACATCTTAGTAAATCATAACTAAAATTTTATAGAAAAGATAATTAAACATTTAAACCTTTAACCTCATATTAAATAAAAAGACAATTAAACTTAAAACTACATAATAAAATTTATAAAAAGAAAAACTAAATAACACAACATTAAACATACTTAAACCTTAAATAAACTAAACCTAACTAATCGTTAATTGTTGAAACAAAAGAGTAATATGTACCCATCCCATAGGTCGTGGATGGAGACATATACACCTCCCATAGGCGTTCTTTGTCTTTCGGTTGTTCATCGTATTTGTCTTTAAATGGGTAGTCATCTTTTAAGTGGCAATAATCTTCTGGTGGTTGTTCCTCTTTTATTTAATTTACTAGGTTGAATGTGTCAAAGAAATTGTGTCGGTTTTACAAAGAAATTAAAGAAGAAAATGTTGTGGGGCGTATTCTAACCAAATTCAAATGATGGATGATTTTTTAGTTACAAGATAGAGCATAAAAAGTATAATTAAAATTAATATCTCATACTAATTGTAAAAAGCAGTGTACTACTAGGGTTTTGGTATCTTCTTGACTTCGAAGAATGCTCTTAAAAGCATATCCATTATTGGGCTTTGCTCATTTCGAATGAAACAAACATATAAAAAAATATTAATAGATAAATAAAGGTTCTAACATACATTCATCTACCTCTTTCACTTCTCACAAAAGCAGTTAGATGCTATAGAACGCATGCATGTATAGTCACACGTTGCTCAGGTGGAGGGAGCAGGGGCGAACCTACTGCCAGCCCCAGGGGTGCAGCCGCCCACTGTGGTCCGAAAAATTTTAGTGCTATATATAGGTTAAAATCCCGAACGTCCCCCATGAAATTTTGCAATCGCCCCCAATCCGCCCCAATCCAATCTTGATTTGTAAATTTTAGTTATAAACCCGAGTTGAAATAGACGTAACAAATAATATTCACTCACTTTAAATTAAACTTAAGTCCATTCTTCGTTTTAATACGCTAAACAAACCCACAATTAACCTATATTAAACAAGTTCATTATTAATTTTATTAAATTAGATCAAACTCATTACTAGATCATTATGTTTTTGTATATGAGATTTAGTTTTGTTCTCTTTCTTTATCTTGACCCGACCCGATTCGACCTAACCGACCCGATCAAAAATTGAAAAAAATTACTACATAATAATACTCAAACGACCTTAAGAAAATTTCGACCCCCAAGAAAAATTTTTCTGGGTTCGCCACTGATTGTATTGTACAGTACTGTAGCAAAACTCATGTGAAAAATTCAAAGGCGGCACTTTATGGGTCGGGACTTATATGAGTCGGATATCAAGAGTAACTAATTAAACCAAACCAAAAAAAATTCTAACTTCACCTTAAATAATTAACAGTTTTAAACGTAGATAGAGACACATGATATTAACGGTATATATGATTCTCATGTTAAATGGTGATTTACATATAAATATATATAAAAAAAACCGATTGAGGTCATACAAAAAAATTAAAAATAATAAGGATAGTCCCAATAGAAAATTTTATACTTAAGTTTAAGGAGTGGATGTTGCTAAGCATTATAACGATGAGATTAGCGTGGTTAAGTATATGTAGAAAGAAGTGTATGAAGGTGTGACAACTTTATTTTGATTATCAAAACATAGAAAAAAAATTACACTGCAATTCTCTTCAACTCATTTTATAAAACACAATGTTGTTTAGAAAAGCACAATGTCTCGTAACAAAGAAAAAATGACAAAAATTAAACATAGGTGATATTTTTTTTAAATTACACCACAAAAAAGTTACGAACAATTAAGGGGGGGGCAGATAAATCAACAAAAGTAGCTATTACTAAAGTACAATGTAACCATTAGTTATAATTTAAGAGGAAGGATCAAATAGGGAGGAGATCTATCCTAAAAACAATAGGAACAAATCTTAGTTATTCATTTGCTTAAGTTAAAACCAAGGGAAAGGGTATTAATGTAAAAACCCACTTGTTTGACTTTTTTGAACTTTTCCTCCACTTCCTTTAAACTTTAATAACTTTTTCATACGATATTATTTTTTTATAAAAATTGCACCATAAAAACAAGCGTT
>WOUH02071251.1:0-10034 GCA_009936405.2 Stevia rebaudiana
TAATTAGTTAATAAGTAAGTAAGTTAAAACATGTTTCAGCCCCTAAAAAGGTTATTTAGAAAAAGAGGGGAGTTAGTAGGTTTACTCACCTTTTAGGAGCCAGTGTAGTGAATGAAATCAAAGCTTGTCAAGTATCGTCCACAAACTAGTTTCACCTAGTAAAGCGTAGGAGCTTGACTTATAATAGAAATATGAATAGAAGTAACGAAAAAAGGGTTCTAGGTTATTAAACCGAAGATAGGAAGGTGTTAGATTTTAGCAATTAAATATGAGGTTAAGTTATTTACTATTCCGTCTAAATATTAATATTTAAATGGAACTTGCAACTTAATTACTTGATTAAAAGTAATTATAGATAAATAAATACCTAGGTTAATTAAGTGTTTGTAGTCTAATTATGTTAATAATAAATAAAGTATTTATTTAACTAAACGTATTTACTAATTAAATTATTAGATTAAAAGTTATTTTAGAGTTTATTTATGTTAAGATCTACTAAATAGTTTATGATTATAAATTAATGGGTTTAGAAAAGGGATTTCAAGTATTTAGTTTAGTTACTAACTTATCTTGTATTTATGAGTATAACAAAAAAATTTATGAAACTAGTTTTAATTATAGTTTTTAACATGTTATTTATATAAATAACTAGTAAAGCTTTTTAAATAAGTTTTAGAATTTAAGCTTAGATTTTGTAAGATTTTTTTTGTAAAATTTATTAGATCTAATTTAATTAAATTAGGATTTAAATAGGAAAATAGGTTTAATATTTATTTAAATTGATTTTAAAGTTCAAAATAAGTTTTTAAATTATTTTATAAATAAATCAGAATATATAGTTTTTATAAAAAGTTAACTTAAATGATTTTTATAAAATAAAAATGGTATTAATGATTTATTTTAATTAATTAGGTGATTATAAGTAACTACTAACTAGGTTAGTTAGTAAGCCAAAACAGGCTGTTGGACCAGCAAGTTAGTTAAACAGGCCAGTGGGTTAAATCTAGTCCTGAGCCCAACAGAATAGGCCAGTTAACAAAAGACTCGTCCGAACCCATTAAGAACGAACCAGAACAGTCTAATGGGTCTAAACCCATTTACACGTAAAAAAAAAAGGACCCGGATGGACCAGGTGGGTCTGTATCGTCCCTTTCAGACCCGGTGAGCATGTTTTGAGCCCTAACAGCTCGTAAATCCACCATTCGAGCTCCAGATTGATCCGATCGGTGGATTTTCTTGAGGGTTATAATTCTACATAAAAAAACGAGTTGAATAATAGTGTTTGGTTACCTGTTATGTGTCTGGAAACGAAATCGGAAGAGGAAACAGGAACGACGATCTAAACTCGGATTCAATCTGTGGAATTAGAAGCATCTGTTGAAACCAAGCATTAAAGGAAGCTTAATGGATCGTATTAGATGTGGGAAGGATCGAGATTTACCTGTAACCGAGACCGGAAGTAGGAGGTCGACACAGTGGGTTCTGGTCAAAGAACACGGATTCGAATTCGATGATAATGTGTTCGTGAGACGAAATTAAGATGTAGATGGGTTTATAAGGTTGATTGTGAGCGAAAATAGGTATAGATGAGGTCGATTAATGTTGAGAAGATAAAGCTTGGTTCCGGTTTTAGCTGAGAATTTGAGTTCGGTATTTGAGTTCGATTCAACCGAAATTTACGGATGGTTATCGAGTCTTTGTAGTCGGTTTATGTTTGTTTGGAGTTTAGGAATGAATTGGGCTTGATTTGGTGTAGGAATTAAGAAGTTTAGGCTGGGTTTTGGGGTCGGTCGAAGCTTCCGCTGACAAAAATGGCGTTTGGCCGGAAATCATGGAGTGGCCGGCGATATGTTGTAGGAGTTTGTAAATTGTCAAGTTTAGTCCCTCATAGTTTTGTTATTTTTAGTTTGGCCACCGAAAATGAAATTTAATAGGTTTAAAGTTTCTGTTTTTACATATTGACCACCAAATTTAATTAAATGGATTTGAGGTTTTTAATTTTATGTTTTGTTATTTTAAGTTAATAAATTTATAACAAATTATATAAAAATTTCGATAGAATGTATTTTAAGGTTTGATTAAGATTTATAATTTATTTTCAAATCTTATAATGTGTATGTTTTAATAAACTAAATAAAAAAAAAACTCACGGATTTATATTTATTTAGTTTATTTATTTATTTTATATAAACCTTTATAGTTCTAAAGGATTATTGTTATAAAATAAATAAATCGGAATGTAATTTTTAAAGGAATTAAGAATTATGGGAAAAACCTAAATTAGAATTTTGACGGATGTCACAACGTGCGCCTTCCTTTCTTGGTGGGCCCTCCTTCATTCACGACAACATTTTCATTTTTTTATTAGTTATAAATTATCTAAGTTTAAATCTAATCAAATGTATAAAATTTAATATAAATCTTATATAATTTATAAAATCTAATCTAGATCTTATATAATTGAAATATATAAAACTAAACATGGTTATATCCTTTAAAACTAAACATAATTAAAAAGACTCAATTACAACAGAATTAAACGTAAATAAAAGTAAAACATACTTAAACATAACAAACATAATTGAACCTAAGTAACACAACAATAAAACATACGAAAAACTTAAATAAAGTAAATCAAACTAATCGTTAATTATTGAATCAAAAGAGCAAATGCGAAGAGTATTATACATGTGTGATTTTTTTAAAACTATCCCCAAGGGGATAGCTTAGTGGTAAAGTGGCTGGTCCCTAACTAAGTGGTTGTGAGTTCAAATCCTGCTAGGTGTGGTGATTTTAGTTAAGATAAAAAAATCTAACCACACAACATTTATCTGAGTAATTTTTTTTTTAATTTTAGGTTGTGAGATTTTGTTTTTAGTGTAACGCAATTTGGTTATTCATATTAATTTAACTATTTACATTTTAATTTTTTTATTTAATGTATTCCTTAGGTAAAAATAACATATTTAGTAAATGTAAAGAAACAAAGAAATGGTGATGTCGAAATAAAGAGGGTGTATGAGGAAAGGATGTGTCTAGGGTGTAAACGAGCCGAGCCGAGCCGATCCCGAGCTTGCTAAGGCTCGAGCTCGGCTCGTTAAGATTTAAGGAGGCTCAAGCTCGAGCTCGGCTCGTTTAGAATTTTGATTTAAAAGTTCGAGCTCGGCTCGACTAGGCTCGTTTATTATTTAATTATTTGATTTATATATTTTAATTATTAATTTTTATAATTATTCCTTTTTATATTTAACAAAATATATATGGTTTAGGTTTTTTTAATTTAATATTATATATAGATATAATTTTTAATTTAAATATATAGTTAATAGACTAATAAAAATGATATATATATATATATATATATATATATAAGCTCGTTTAGGCTCGCGAGCCGGTTCGAGCTCGACACCTGAAGCTTAAGCTCGGCTCGATGATTAAACGAGCCATATTTCAAGGCTCGAGCTCGGGCTCGAGTTCGTTTAGGCTCGGCTCGTTCGAGCTTTTTACCGATTCGATCTCGAGCTTTTCACGAGCCGGCTTGGCTCATTTACACCCCTAGATGTGTCTAGGATAATAGTTGTATGTAAAAGTGTTGGATAAAGAATCAAGAACTGATGAACCAAAAGAACTGAAGAATAAAGAGCAACTGTTTTCTTCCTCTCCAACTACTTATGCTTAATCTCAAACTGCTGATGGAACAAAGAACTAATGGACAAGAACTGAGGAACTACTACTGATGTTGAAACAACTAAAGACAAAGATCTGAAGTCTGTTTTGTTAAACGAACAACTTATGTTTGTATCAGTTGTTCTTATTTAGTGTAGCCAGTTGTTTTGTTTTATCAGTAGTTAATTATAATAGGTCAGTTGTTTGTATCATATAATGCCATCAGTAGTTAGCAGGTAAGGTTGTTAAATGTGGCTTGTTTAATAGTAATGAAATGAAGTTTTTGTCCAGCTTCATTTGTATACCTCTGCTTAACTCATTGCTATTGAGTAAATCCGAGATGAGTGACGTCACCTAGGGGACAAGCCTGGGAGACGGGCGTCACATGATACATATACTAGTTCTCCTTCACACATATATCAGGAACAACCTCAACAAACCAGAATATCAATTAGGTCCTTGGATAACCAAGGAGATGAGGATGCAAGTAGATTGAATGATCCACTCAATTAGACTACTTCTATGAGTGATGCTTACATGTCTTTTGCAAAATTCACCAGTTCTGCAGAGCTTGTTAACATTGATCAGACATCACTCACGGCAACCAGAAATGATGTCATCATGAACGAACTTGGAAGTCCCCAGTACCAAGAACACGGGGCACATGACACTACTAGAGTTGATCTAGGTTATATACAAACTAGCACTATTTCCAGGGAATCAGATGATTCCATTAAGTTGGATGATGGTTCAAAGAAACAACTAGATGAACTGACGACAGCAGTTCAAACTATTCAAGCTATAATGACTTCTCTAACTGAGATAGTCCTCAAAGCATTGAATTCCCAATTCCAACCCACCACATCAAAACCAAGATTGGCCTCCTCGTATTAGGATCCCTAATACACAACAAACCACCACAAAATCCACCAACCAATTCTGCTTCACAAAGTGAGTCAAACCCTCACTTTGACACTACTCAACTCACCACCCTCATAACATCTATTGTTACACCTCTCATCACCCAAGCTACAAATCAAATCCTTTCTACCACAACATACCAAATTGCCCTTATGCAAATATCAACAAATTTTAAATTCAAGGTGGTAAAAAGAGAGCTTCAAAACTATCAAAATCATCTTACTGAAATTTCAGGTTTTGCTCCACCTGCTCCTTGGTTCAAAGAAAATGGTGATGAAGCCAAAAAGAGGGAGAAAGAAAAGATGCTTGATGTTGCAAGAAGAGTGAAGATAGCCAAAGATGATTATAAGAAACATAAATGAAGGCAATCAAGAAGTCAAAAGTTTCCCTAGAACAACATGAGATGTTTGCTGCCATTGCAAGTGAATAGCAAAAAAGAAAAAGAAGTAGCAACCTCTCAGGACCCACCAACAACCTCAAAAACATTCACAAATAAAGCAACTAGTTCAAGAACAACAAGGAGTGCAGCTACAGCCACCAAAACAGCTGAAAAATCTGTTGCATTCACTACCACTAATACCACATCAGTGGTTGTTACAAGAACTGCCAAATCAACTACAACAACTTATCCATCAATAGTTGTTAAATCCACTACTGCAATAGCTACTGACAAACTGTCAGTATTTACAAAGAAAACATGAGTTGTTATTTTAACAACTGACAAACAAAAGAAAACCTCATTTGTCTCTTCAAATACTGATCCTGAGGATCTCCTTCCCATCTCACACATGATTCCCAAAAGAAGAAAGTTAATAATTCAAGAAGAAAATGAAGAAACAGATCCCCAAGAAGAAAACTCATTGTCGGAAGAACAATCTTACTCTTCAAAGAAAATTATCCCAGATCTAGAGACTTTGAAAATGCAACAAATGTCTGAAGAAGAAAGAGAAATGAAGACATTAGAAGATCTGCAAGCTCAAGGCAACACGGCTGAAAGTATGCTAAAAGCTTATCAAGAAAAATTAACAGCTTTTGATAAAGCTTATGAAAAGGAAAGAGAATCAAAATCCTACTAGATCAAGGCAGATACAAAGTTGAAACCTTTGCAAACTGGAATCTCACAAGCGTTCAAAATGAAGCAGACAAAGTCTTAAAAAGATTTAAAGAAGCAGAAAGAAGAAAGACTCATATGGATAAGAGGAGAAGAACAAAAGAGATCCTAATAAAAATAACTGGACTAAAAAGGGAATCATCATGAGATGGAATGATATGACATTGTATGATGAATTCAAGAAATTCAAGCAGATAAATAAAGAAAATCTTGAGATCTTTCAAAAGAGTGCACATGAAGCTATTGAAAATCAAATAGTTCCTTTTCAACCCACAATCATAAATGAAATTGTTGGTGCACAGGGGATGAGCCTCATAGATCAGTTGACAGGCAATATGGCACTTGATTTGCCTGAACACATTCAGTATAAACTAAATAAAATATTTACTATCATTGACATATTGAGGAACAATTTAAAAAGATATCCTTCAAGGGTATAAACCTGACCAATTTGCATTAGCAAAAACATCTACAAACATACATAATGGTCAAACAAGGCATGAAATTCTTCACATGCCTCAAAGGTCACTACTACATCCCTGTCCAAGAAGATCAACTGTCAAATTGACAGAATTACCCTCAGAGCCCTTTTACTACATCCTTTGCAAGATCCAGAATTCAGTCTTGGAGATTGAATCAAACCACTGGTGAAATAATAATTGAAATTTAATCGATCAAGGTTATTTTACACTGCATGGTACTTAATTTTTGGGTTACCAAGATAGTATCTAGAAACTCTTTTGATGTTAAATCTGCAAGATGAAAATAAGGATGCATCAAATTTTGTGCTTGACTTGAAGGGACAGATTTCAAGTAAGCTAGGGTAGAGATAAAAAAACTTTCAACTCATTATGTCTAATCTTCATCATTGTCTTTTTCCTACTCGTCATTGTGTCTCTCCTGCTTGAGATTGTGTCTTCTTGAACATCATTGTGTCTTATGTTGGTACTCAGAAAAACACAATCTCGAGCAAGAAAGACACAATGAACTGTCAAAAAAACACAATGAAAAGGATTAGGCACATAATTTTTTTTTAGCTCAGTGTAAGAGTGGAGGTGGTTTACGTTTAGTACACTATATACAAGTGTTTATTTTGTTTCTACAAGTCAGTGTTCATTGTTTAATATTAGTTATATGAACGACGGGAACACTATCATTGAACAAAATCATGGGGGTTCAATTTCATACTTTGATTATGGTATGTACCCGTATCCATGCCTATACACAACGTATATGGATTTCATAATGATGATTGTTTTGGTTTTCTTTTAATTTATTTTATTTATTTGAATTAGTTTTAGTTTTAATTGTTTATGTAATTAGTTAGTGGGTTAGTGGGGGTAATGGCATTAACCATTTCCCTATGATCTCTAGTAGTGGTCATTGTTTGTTTTCTTGTAACCCTATATAAGGGATTTGGTTTATGAAGTATGATATGAATGAAAATTGATCAAAAATTCTATCTTAAATTCTTCTTACTTCTCTCTATTTTCTATTTGGCCAACGGTTAAAGTTGGATTCTTATAATACTTCATAAACCAAATCCTTTATATAGGGTTATAAGAAAACAAACAATGACCACTACTAAAGATCATACGAAAATGGTTAATTCATTTACAAACCCTTGGTTATAAAAAGATAACAATTTTTTATAAAGTCTCACCACAATCCCCCACATTCATTGCTGCTTTATCCATGAACATACTATAACTTAACAGCTCCACTGGATTTCAACAGCAAACCACCACATTAAGTGCTACCTCTTTGACCACACACATCCTCGGTT
Organism: Stevia rebaudiana; assembly: GCA_009936405.2. Classification (NCBI taxonomy): domain Eukaryota; kingdom Viridiplantae; phylum Streptophyta; class Magnoliopsida; order Asterales; family Asteraceae; genus Stevia; species Stevia rebaudiana. The sequence goes on from WOUH02071251.1 coordinate 7,485, forward strand.
TCCTCTCGGCTTCTAACATCCAACCAACACCACCATCATCACAAACCACCCCACCCCACTTCTACAGCACTACACCACCATACAGCCCCTTACAAGACCACGAATCGCGTTCTAACTGCAGTGAACGTGGGAAGATCAGGAAACAAGTACCGGTGTTGCGGTTTCGGTGTTTTCACAAGATTCTCGCCTTCTTCGTACTTTTTTTAAGTGAGGATAACTTTTCTTAAAGTATTAATCTCTGAATATTATTCACCTACATGCTAAATACAAGAAAATTAAGTTTTAAATTCACAAACCATGCAAGAACACACTCAAGGTGCTTTAACACGTTAAACAGTTTCTAACATATTCTAATCGAGACATTTTCTGGACCATAACTTGGTCGTGACAAGTCCAAATCAAGAAAAATTAAAGCCCATGATTACGTTCATGATGTTAGTTTTCCATCCCCTACTCGCACGATTTCTAACTCCCCTTTATGTGGTCACAATGCTTAAAACAAAATCAGTGTGCAAAACTAGACCTTCAAACTTAATTAGTAATTTTAACCAAATTAGAATTTGAATCAAAAAAAGTGTAAACATGAAATTTGTTCAAAAAAAAATCAAAATACTAGACTTGAGCTTTTTGTAAATTAGAAAACATCTATGTCAAAGACAAGAATGTTCTAAAAATGTCATTTCATGGAGGCCATGGACAGTTAGTAAAGTTTTGGTTAAGAAACTCATATAATTACATATAAGTACTGCTAGAATCATGAAGTTACATAAATTGTCCCTTGGCTAGGTTAAAACGATAAATACTAGCATAAAACTTATTTTTGCCAAAAGTGACATGCTTGTTTTGATAAAAATTAGATATTTCATTTTTGCTCCTAAGTATGTATATATTACATAAATTGACCCTTAAATTTGGAAAAACTATTTTGAAGCGTTTTTGGAATTTAAAATGGATACTTATAAAATTACTTCATTATAACGACAAGATTTCTTATTATAGTTAATAATTATTTTTAAAGATATTATGACACACACTAAGCATATAATATAAATTATTTTATAACTTATATTACACTCATGATAAGAAGGTATACCACTTAACAAATCCAAGAATAACACAACCCAAAACCGAATCCAAAACACAAAAGTTAAGTTCATTACACGAAATAGATACATAATTTTGTAGAAATCGAGTAGACGGATTCCACGCGAAGACAACGCTCGGATCCTACAAATCACACTAATCTTTGTGAGTTTACATAGCCCCTTTTTCTTTGTTACTTCTGGGGTGAAACATATGTTATTATCTATGAACTATTGAGCAATATGAACTATTGAGCTATGTTACTATTTGTCCCAAACTACTTAATAACTATAACTACATGCATTAATCGTTCACTTGTATGCAAGCCAATTTGTGTGATGATATATTTATTGTGATTGACCAACTCATCCAACCGGTGATCACATGAAACAAAACTAATAGAGAGTAGAGGAGCTACGCCTAATTAGGTTATCTAAGGTTTGATTTGCGACACTTATATGTTTAGATTCCACAATTAGCCTTATTGTGCATGCTAAAAACAAATTGTTAACTATTATTATATTCTTAACTATTTATCCGATGTGAGTCAAAACCTATGAGACTCACCAACTACTTTATTGTAATTAACACTTGATTTTACAATGTTTCAGATACAAGCTAAGATTTAAAAGCTTTGGAATCATCATGTAGGATAGCCTAGTTAAATATAATATGATTTATTATGAAGAATGCTATGTGAACAAGTTGCTTGATTATGTGTTGTAATGACCGTTTAATATCACTGATTAATCTATGAAACCTTAATAGTAAATCATGAGCTTTTGACCAGTCCTTCGCCGTGTCCCGACATATTCTACCGTCGGTTGGAGTGTGATAGATACGGTTACAACGCCGCCAGAATGAGATCAATCGAAGTCCGTTTGGTCCAGTTCCTATGAGTTCTCGTAAAAACATGAGTTATCATTTGAACCTTTCCATGATATATATATATATAACATGATCCAATGATAAAATATAAGTGTTGATATTGGACTATTATATATATAAGTCCAATATGCTGCGCTTGATTGGGCCTTGCTTAAAATTGTCGATCAGATAAAAAATATATATATATATATAGTGGTATATAGACAGGCTACATTTACCATGCATGTAACTTTTATTCAGCTATGATTTAACTGATTGTAAGGTTCATCTTTTTCTGTTACGATTCAACCGGCTGTAAAAATATTTCTCAAGTCAAAGTGAAGAAACTATGATGCTAAAACAAATAAATCCCACTCTCTAATTTACTTTATTTCTTTTCACTCACTGTAGGAGTGGAGGTGGTTTACGTTTAGTACACTATATACAAGTGTTTATTTTGTTTCTACAAGTCGGTGTTCATTGTTTAATATTAGTTATGTATTAGAAATGAAGATGAACGATCAACGACGGGAACACTATCATTGAACAAAATCATGGGGGTTCAATTTCATACTTTGATTATGGTATGTACCCGTATCC
>WOUH02071262.1:0-10034 GCA_009936405.2 Stevia rebaudiana
CTTGTAACAATTTTGAAGGGCATATCCCAGAATCACTATGTGATCTTCAAGGGCTTCAGTCTGTCAATCTTTCAAATAACCATCTTACGGGTCATGTCTTACCATCTTTGGGGAACTTGAAGAATCTTGAATCTTTGGATCTCTCCCAAAATGAGCTATCAGGAAAAATTCCCCATGAATTGTTACAACTTGGCTTCCTTGAAATTTTTAATGTGTCATTTAATCATCTTCATGGGAGTATACCGCAAGGGAAACAATTTGATACATTTGAGAACAATTCCTACATGGGAAATCCTGGGTTATGTGGAACACCTTTATCTAATAAATGCCAAATTTCAATGACGCCAACACCCCCACAAACAAACAATGAGAACGATTCTTTCCTTCCAAGTGACAAAATTGATTGGATCATCATATTCTTGGGAGTTGGGGGTGGGTTGGTTATTGGAATTGTGTTGGGAAACTTACTTTATGCAAGGTATGGTGATTTGTTTATTGAATCATTTGGATTAAGAAAGGAAAGGTGGGTAAGGCCGTTAAAAAACACAAGGAGAAACTAATAGTATCCATTGTTGGAAAATAAGTTTGTCATTAATGCTGTTAATAAACTTGCGGATATATGTATTTAGTGTCACATATTATATGTAAACAGGTCATATGAGTGATTTAGGTATATGACGGTTGTCGGGTAGTTAACTCTCGTCAAATAACACTCATTTTGACAATTAAGTATCCAGATGTGTACAGATACATGTGTACTAGTGCATTGTAATTAATAGTATATGTTATGTATTCTTGTTTGTTCCTCTCAAAAGTACATACATAAGCAAATCAGGTGAGATTACCGATTCAATATCAAGTGTGATTATTGCGTGTGTTGTGTGCCTACCGATTCAATATCCACAATGGAGGCTTAATTTAGAAAATGTGTTTAGTTTTCTTTAGTTAGTTACATTTAGTTGTGTTAATTAGTTTCATTATTCTTTTGCTCATACTTAGCGTGATATCTTTTAGTTTCTCCTATATATAATAGACCCTGTCATGTACTCCATTTTTATATAATTGAGATCATTGTCTTATCTCTGTGCGTATGATAGCAACCCGTAAGTGGGTGAGACTCCAAGAACAAGAGATGAGAAACTAGTTTACGTTAATTCTTCCTTGCTTTCATTAATGTCAAAACTATGCCTTTATAAGGCTTACAAACGTGGAAATAAACTACTGAAAAAAAGGAAATAACTACCCATGACTACTTCATGGAGATAAACCAACTAACAAATGGAAAACAATGCAAGGAATACGTAAACAATCTAATAATCATGTGGGTTCATGGTGGACGTGGGCCTTGGCGTGCATCAGCGTAATTGATTCTCATTAAGTTATCAAAGCTTAATCTATTTTGATGATCACCATCTAGTTACCAAAATTTTCGGGTAGTTTAATTTCCATTGTGTAACAAATTTTCCCGCAGTTTTATCACGTGTTGTTTGTGACTGTTGCTCTTATCTTCTTCCAGCCACGTAATTTTGTTTTTCTCCGGTTCTTCTACAACTATTTTTTAAACCATCCAAGTTCCATAAATTGAAACTGAAAATGAAAGAAATCAATCGTATCAATGTTGGTCCCCGAACGTTAATCGCAACTCGAAACAACAAACAAACAAGAACAACGAAATCGTAAGCGTAAATCTACATTGAATCTGAAATGTGGGTTACAAACAAATGAAATCTAAACTCCTATATTTATACTATTCTAATGTGACGATTCGGAATTGTCGTAACCGTCTTCAACCGTTGCTTTAATCACGACCGTCGTTTTCATCTTCATCCTAGGGTTCCGGCGACCCTATTGACCGTCGCCTCCCTTTGTACACATTAAGTCCCTCAAACTTTTACTTATTACATAATCTATCTAAAGGTTTAACTTTACCTTTATTACATAATCAACCCTATACTTTTATATATAAGTTTAGTTTAATATCATCAATCAATTCAATACTCTTCTTAACGTCTTAATTTTGCTTCCATCAGTCTGGATGATAATAACCATTTAAATTGGACGCTATCTTATTCTTAATATACTGATAAAAATTGGGACTGCTAACAAAGAACACCATATTGCTTCTACAAATACGTGAGATCGTGCTACGTGGTATAAGCTTGATGGTTATGTACTTATGTTGCACAAGGAACTACTTCAGACAATTGAAAAAAAAATTGAAGAAGTTTATTTTCAACAAATTTTAATTTATAAAAGCAAACACATAGTAAAACTAAATATCACCTTTTAGAACAAAATTCGAAAGACGTTACTGAATATTGCAATAGTGCACAACAAACAGCCGTCTCCACTCCTATTGTGAACGATATGGCAGATTAAACCTTCAACCACAACATCACGAGCATCACCGTAATGAAAAGCTCTCTGTGCATGTTTTTTCGATTAACTTCTTTAATTCTTTTGGTAAGCAAAACATTGAATGGTCCAATGTATCCCGATGATTGTAATAAAACTAATTTGTAAATTTGTATAGACATCATAAAATTATATAATTTATATATCCAAAACTAGTGTATACAAATGTTTATAAGTTAGCTAGACTGTCTGCAACGATGACAAGGTGCACTTACTACATGCATTCTAGTCACACATCAGTTTTCCACTCATTCTTTCGTAAACACATTTAATCCTCAAAACATCCTTCCCACATGTACCCTATTTATTTCTACATCACTATTTTTTTTTATTAACTAAATGTCTTATTTTTAACTAAAAAATATAATAAATAACTAAATATAAAACATTTATAATGTACTAAAATCAGATAAAATAATAAAAATGACCCAACGTTTAAAAAATATGCCACTTATTTGCTATATAACTTTTTTTTTTTAACTAAAGTTTATTAATAACTTTTTTTTATGCATCCCGGGTCAAAAACATATTTTATTCACCAAATTGATTTTTTAACTCAAATTTAAAGCATTGATCACTTAAACATATTAAATTAAAAAGAATTAAATATATGTTGTCGTGATTGTGGGGCCCATCTCCAAGCCCTAAGGGCGCACACGTCGCCACGTTCAGACCCCGGACATGTGGCCTCCTTCATCGCGTTTCTCCGGCGTGCTGGCGTCACCTCCGCCACGAACAGCCCTCCAAATGCAGCGTTGCACATAGTCTTAGTTATGTTATTAATTAATTCTATTCATTTAAAATTATAAAAAACCTGAAGTACGTACTTCAATTAGGAATTATTATAATGCAACTTTATTTGTTATTATATAAATCAAGAATTAGATATAAACGGGAGAGTTCTTTTGAAAACCAGTGTTTAATGAAAACCAAGAAAACCACTATCATCACGTATATACATATATGTAAATAATACGATAGACATACATGTAATATACAAGTTACATATATGTAAAACGTGGTTTATAGTGGTTTTCATAATTTTCATGAACTTTAGTGGTTTTCATTTGATATTCATCCTACATATATATTACTCAAAAAGTGTTTTCAAATTTTCTCTTTCGACTATTAATAGGAACAAGTTTCATATATAAAAACTCGTTTCAATAGGAATACTACTGTTTTTTACAGCTTTTTCATTGCTAATATCAATCTCTTCAATCAAAGCAGGTTGACTACACTCAACCTTATTAACACTTTTATGAACACAAGTAAAATCAGAATCACAACAAGCATTAACATCACAATTATCATCAACAAACAAAAATTCATCCACAAACTCTGAATCACAATCTTTAATCACCTTGCCTTCAACATCACAATCTTCTTTACCTATCCTGCAACAACTTCACTTGATGCAACAAAATTATTAGAGACAAAAATTTTGGTCGGGTCTACTACCTTTTGAGACTTAATCTCATAAAGTGTAAGAATTGGATTATCAGGTAGTTTGTTATAACTATGATTATAAGGTGGAGGAACCTCATGATATCCTAATCCAGATTTATCATTTGGAGATCTGTGATTTTCAAGAATATGTTCTAATGCATCTTGTGAACTAATCATTTTTTTAATTTTAGTTCTAAGTTTAATAACTTCATTTTCTGCATTAGAACATTTTTCATTTGTTTGATTCATTTCTTTATAAATGTGGATGATGTTATCTTCCTCATCATCCAATTTTAATTTTAAAGAATGAATATCTTTATGTTGTGAATCTATTCTTTTTATATAAATCTTTTCATTTTTTGCAAATTCTTTGTTTTATGCTTTAAGACAAGTAACATCATCCAACAAAGATTGGTTATGTTCACTGAACATATCCAATTTTGTAACATAACCAATCTTTGTTGCGTAAGAACAACACTTTAAACATTTTGGTATGAATTTAGAATTTGACGTTTGTACCTTTTTCTTTGATTCTTGTGCCATAAACGCAACATGTTTGCCACACTCCTCATTTAGAACCACCTCATTAGCATGATAGAACCAATCTGTTCCATCAGTTGAGTCTTCAGCAAACAAAGCACTACTTGTACTTGCTTTATCCTTTGATCCACTTCTTGGATCAAAGTTCTCAATCTTTTGCTTCACAAATCCAACTTTCTCCTCATCTAGCTCACAATCTCTTGCAAAATGCCCTAGATCACCACAACAATAACATTGAACTTTTTGTATTGAAAATCCCAATTTCTTCTAAGAATTTCCTTTGAATTCAGTATGTCCAGTTATTTGAAGAAAACGTTTGGTTCTTCTAGCTAGCATTGCAGATTGCCATTGAATATCAATCTCCTCTAAGTCATCTGGATCAAGTTGATCCAAGTCTTCATCAGTTAACCTCTTATTGTCATCAACAAAAAAAAAAGCATCATATGAATTAACCAATTGTATGAAGAATGCAAATTGGTCTTGTGTGATTTTGACATTCTTCTTTTGACTCTCAGAACTGCTTTTTTTCTGAATTTGATATGAAACACACTTTAACATCAGAACGTTCAAATTTACTTAGAGTCTCATCTGTTTTGGACATAAATGCAATTGATTTAGACACAGGAGTTGTATTTGGACTTTTCTTATACATACTTGGATTTTAAACAGAAAATTTAGCTCCAGCTTTCTTCTTTTGCATTTCCAAGTCATATGATTGAAGTTTAGCGATCAAAGTATCAAGCTCTATGTTGGACAAATCAGTATTTTCTCGTGTCATCATAACATACATCTTCCATGATTCAGGGAGTGCATCCAACAACTTCTCGTTCATATTTTCAAATTTTACTTCATGATCAAGCGATAACAATTCCCCCAAAAGAAGTGTAAACCTTGTTACCAATTCTTCAAATGTCTCATTCTCTTGACACTTGAACAAATCAAACTGTTTTCGTAATAAACCACATTTACTCTTTGTGAGTTGATCGCTTCCTTCACATCTTTTGGCTAATGGATTCCACAATGCTTTCGACTTTCGATGAACTTTAAACGATTGATGTATCTCTTTTGTGAGTGCCCTTGTGAGCAAAATATAAGCCTTCTTTTCCAAGTCATATTCTTTCTTCTCTTCTTCAGTCAACCCATACATTCTTGGGAAGTCCATTTAGCAAAGGTTGTTCGTAACCTTCTTTAATAGGAATCATAAGACTTGGATTAACAATCGATAAAAATGACTCAAATGTTGAACTACATGAGGAATAATCCACAAGTGACGTAAGCCCTGGTGGCTTAGTCATTGTTCCCATTTCATTCTCATCGACGAGAGCTGGCAATCTCGATGAATTCGACATCGTTTTTTCAAAATCTTAGAAAAATTTCAACCTTGAAATAATTTCGAAATTGAGATAGATTCAAACTTGGATTAAGTTTGGATTGAAGATATCTTTGAACTTGAAATTTACGAAATTAACTTCGTACTATTGATAAGTTCGAAACTTATAAAATTTCGAAGATGAATTAAATTCGAAATTGATAAGTTTCGAATTTAACTTCAAACTTGTAGTAAATTCGAATTTGAGGTAAATTCGAGATTACTAATTTTGAAATTTCTGAATACTTTCGAAATTTACAACAATTTCGAAATTGATGCTGAATCTTTCAAACTTTGCAAATTTTGGAGGAAAAATCTTCAAGGAATCTTCAAAGTTCATGCAACTCATGCAAATCCATCGATTTCTTTCCAATCTTCAATCTTTGAATCTTTCTTCTTCAAATTGAAATCAAAAGATCACAATTCACTTCTAATCAATCCAACATCATGAAATTGATCTATCTTGAATCAAATACTCTTCAACTTTGAGTAAAACTTGAAAATCTTCAAATCTTCATTCTTTGAAGATGCAATTGATATAAAATGCTTGATCTTAGAACCTGATACCACTTGTAGGTCCTTCAATCCGTATGGATCTCACTAAGATCAATACTATGTTTACGTGCGAAATACGTAAACAAGTAATCGCGTATACAATCAATCACATATGAGATAAGAATAAGAATAAGATGAAGAGAATCTAAGAACACAATCCATAACAAGATCTGCTTTTCATTAACTGATGTAATATGAGAGTTACAATTGATCAGAATGAAAAACGTACATTGCAAATCAAAACGAAAACTATTTATACTAAATCAAATTCGAAATATTTTGAATTTGATTAAATTCGAAATTGATTAACAAGTTCTTGAATTTAATTAGTTTCGAAATATTTCGAAACTGATTAAGTTCAAAACACTTAAGTTCGAACTTGATCAGTTTAGAATTATTTTGAAACTGTTTAATCAGTTTAACAATTTCGAATCTAAAATCGAAATTGCTAAAATGATTTAATCCTAACTAAATAATTTAAATAATTAACTTTCATTATATCAAAACAAAAAAATTACATAGAAACCTATTCTAGAAACAAACACAGGCGACCTCCTTTAATTTTCGAGCACTTGATAACCTTCGGGTTCCAATAGTGTCAAATATACTTATATATTACTCATAATTATTATTTTTAATATTTTTACGAAACTTAAAATTCAAATTAATCTGTGTCTTGGGTTTATATTTGCATATAATAATATAACTACTATACTCGTTATAGGGGAAGGATCATGAGAAAACCACCCCCTTGTGTGAGAACCAAAAAATCAAAACTTACTGAACTTAAAAAATGTCTCATTTCTTCATACGTTATTATTGTTTAAAACGAATCGCACCACTAAATCACAAATTTTCTCCTCTTTCAAACGAGTATAATGAAGCCATACTTAAAAGGAAATAAAATTTGCGTCTTAAAATTTTAAAACTACATATATGCAGTATGATGATAATATAAAAAAAAATAATACTACATATATGCAGTATCAGATTCGAAATTGGGAGAGGAAGGAGGCGAAGGCCATGAGGGGTTAGAGAGAATTTTCTCTCTCACCCTTAAGTGTGTGTAGCTAAAAGAGGACCAATATAAATGTAGTATGATGATAATTCATATGTTTTAGTAATTTGAGTTACCTTGCGCATTTCCTATAAGTGTTTTTTGATGTATATATATGTATATTACAACTAGTCGTTAAAAAAAAAATTATACTACAAGTATACTACATATATGCAGTATACTACAACTTACGACGTAATTTTTTTTATTTTTTTGATATGGCTTCATTATGCCCGTTTGAAAGAGGGAAAAATTTGTGATCTAATGGTGCAAACCGTTTTAAAAAATAATAACGTATAAAGAAATAGGAAATGTTTCAAAGTTCACTTAAGTATGGTTTTTAGTTCTCAAATTAAAAGTGGTTTTCTAATGAACCAAGCCCACTCATTGTATTCCTAAAGTTTAAATTATATATAATTTTATCTGGTTCTTGAATCCGTTCTAACCGATCCACCGATACGACCAGTGGACCGGACCGGTATTCAGTCTAGTTTTTAAAACATTGGTAATATTCAAATTTGATCTTTCTATTTAGTTTAGCTTATAGAAAACATCCGAATATGATTTTGGGCAAAAAAATACCAAGAGAGAACATGTGTCAATGAATAATTACCCTATTATACAATTTCAAGTTTGATGAACAGTAGCATTTGATGACAAGATAACAACCCCATGTGTTTCTCGACACTATTATACAATTTCAATGATGAAGAGTAGCATTTGATGAGAAAATAACAACCACATGTGTTTCTCGATCCTATTATACAATTTCAAGTTTGATGAACAGTAGCATTTGATGACAAGATAACAACCCCATGTGTTTCTCGATTACGAATGCCACCATTTGAATGGTTTTACACTCGTCTTCAATTTTGTATGAGTGGTTTTACTCAACTTTCAATAATTTTCAAAAGACTGACGGCCGGAAGACTACATGAAGTCTTGCAATGTATCCACCAATTTATTATCACCACAAATAAACAAATATCATCTTAAACTAAACCTAATCAACAACTATATTAATATTAAATAACCTCCGTCCATTTCTAATCTTGTTAAGTTCGCATGTTATATATGCAAGATGTACTCTCTATAAACAATGCATTAAAAACAGTTATATTAAAACTACTTCTCTTTATGGCTTTCAGTTTCATGCAAAACTACTTCTCTTTATGGCTTTCAGTTTCATGCAAACCGTCTCCTTCATATACTTACTAATCATTCGCATATGCACCGCATCTTTATTCCACTATGACCAAGAGTGTTTAGCTTTGTTTGAATTTAAGCAAAGCATTTCACATCAACCTCATGCCTCCGTTGATGTTGGTGGGTTTCAAAAGCATAGTTCTTGGAGGAAGATCGCAAATAATGCATCATATCATGATTATGATTGTTGTTGGATGGCGTGATGTGTAGCGATAGTGGTCATGTGATTGGGCTCGATTTGAGTCGGAGGTATCTCTATGGACCCATCAAGTCCAATAGTTCCCTCTTCAACCTTGTTCATCTTCAAACGCTCAATCTCTCGATGAACAACTTTGTTGGCTCTCAAATTCCATCTGAAATTGCTTGTCTAAAGCAATTAAGACGCCTCGATCTATCAAGTTCTAGCTTTGTCGGTCAAATCCCTATTGAAGTCTCACACTTGAAGCACTTGACTTTGTTAGATCTATCATGGAATCCACTAAAGCTTCAAAGTCCTAACTTTGGTCATTTGGTGCAAAACTTGACTAGACTTGAAGAACTCCATCTCGCAGGTGTTGACATTAGTTCATTCATCCCTCATTTCTTGGCTAATTTTTCTTCTTTAAAGTCAGTTGATCTTGGATATTGTCTGCTTCGAGGTGAATTTCCATCAAACATATTTCAATTACCGAAACTCAGATTTCTTAACATGGAAATTAATCCCATGCTTACCGGTTTCTTACCCGAATTTCAAAACCATACCATACTTGAGAATCTGAGTCTCTGTGGCACAAGTTTTGCTGGGAGTATACCAGAATCCATAAGCAAACTAAACCATTTGGTGTCTTTGTCCCTTCTTGATTGCTATTTCTCAGGATGCATCCCAAGCTCACTTTCTAACATGACACAACTCACTTTCTTGGGTCTCGGTCAAGATGGTCTCATGGGCATGGGTCCTTCATTTCCGAGTCTTCTTTTAAACCCGGTTCGTTTGGAAGTTTGTGAGAAAGGACACATGCATAACTGGATTAGAAAACTCACTAATCTTGAATCATTGTTTCTGGTTCGTATAAGCATGTACGGTGAAATCCTACCCTCGCTCGCAAACCTGACCAAACTTAGTGTTGTTGTAATCAGGAAAAATCCTATTTCTGGTCGTATGCCATCTTCGTTCATGAATCTCACTCAATTACGAGCGATAGACTTAGGAGAGAATAAATTGGAAGGACAAATTTCAAGCTCGATTTCGAATTTAAAAAATCTCGTGTATCTTAACCTTCGGTTGAACAATTTTAGCCGCAGACTGGATCTAGCTACGTTTGTAGGACTCACCAAACTTAGAAGTTTGTTTTTAGGTTATAATAGAATATCGTTTGTCTCCACCAACAACCACATCAATGAGGTACTCTTACCAAAATTTGAAGAACTAGGACTCTCATCATGCAACTTGAGAGAGTTTCCTAC
>WOUH02071273.1:0-10034 GCA_009936405.2 Stevia rebaudiana
TTTCAAAAAGACTTGCTTAAACTCTAGTTAATTATCGGCAAAAATTTAGTATTTGAACACTAGTGTCCACGAATTGATACTCGGTTATTATCAAAGCTAAATTACAAACGTGGTACACTTTCCTTTTGTGTGTTTTAGTTTAGATGAAAACCATTTAAAACTCAATATTGTGTGAAGAAAAACTAGTAAAAAATAACTATACGCAAAAAACACATCAGAACGCGTTTTTCACGTCCAGTTGATGTATCGGCCACGATCGAGACAACCAATGATAAACAGTGCAAATTGTGGTTGGTTTAATAACCGGATTAAATGTCTCTGTATAGTTGATCCCAACTGTTTGAGATTTTCCATTATATACCATGCGGGCTTTATACTTGGCTAATGTACCATCTACTTCGAACTTATGGCGGAACAACCACATGGACCGAATGGTAGGCCGGCTAGTCATAGCTAGCTAGGGTCCGATAATACTTTTACATAGAAAGTTGGAATTGAAGAGATGGAAGTTACAGCTAGGTTGTAAAGAGGGCTGGGTTTGGTGACCCCAACCTTGGATCGGGTTTGCATATGGTGAGTGTTGGAGGTATTTGCAGTCTGGGCATGTTCTTGTCCGGTGTAAGTGGTTCGGTTCCAAGGTTGGGTTGGATATTTTCGGGCTGTGGACGAACCATAGGAGAAGTGGTGGGTTGGGTCGGAGTATTGGAGTGAGAGGGTGATGGTTGGGTGTTGCGTCAGATTGGGCCGGTGCTTCGGTTTGAGTAGTGGGTTGGTGTTTGAAAGTGCATACGAGTGGTGGGTAGAATGTTACAAAGGTATGTGGCTGTGTGAAGAGCTTCGAGCCTTCGACCCATCATTGCGTGTAATGTAACTTGAAGAGTTTTACCCAAGATGAGTATGTAAAGTTTTTACTATCAAGGGTGCGAATCTTGTTATTGATGTTGATACGGTATAGGCGGGATGAAGGGCCACTGGTTTCTCACCGGAACCACTTGCGGCTTCGGTTTCTTTGACCATGGCGCCGGTATTGGCTTTCTATGGGAGGAGGTAGGCGCCGGTTTAGGAAGAAAGATTAGGGTTGGCTCTGATTACCATAAAGAATAGTGATTTCATTGATATTTCAAGGATAAAATCATCCTTATATATATCTAAACATAGTAGACCATTATTTTCGGAGATAAATCTTAAACATAAATATATATAAATAATAGTCTCTTATACCATAGGGGTCTCTGTATTCAACTTTTGTAATTTTATAATTAAAATGGGAATATAGGAATATATTTTAAAGAACATTTAAGAAGGACATAAGAATCAGTAAGACAGAAATTTTCTCAACAATTGATTTTCCAAAAACTTGATTTTCTTAATCTAGAATTTTCTGAAAAAAGTGAAAATACAGAAGTTAGTAGTAATAATTATAAGTTCATCTGTAGATTTAATAATAGTACACATCATAGTCTACACTCTAATCACATATTACACACAGATAATCCACATCTGAACGGATTAACTGATCTGGTCATAAATTTAAAATATAGTCTACAAAATTTAGCAACTATAAACAAACTACGTATAGAAGAATTAAACCATAAATTATCTAGACACAACGAAGAAATTCGTATATTAATAGATAATTTAGAGTATATCAAAACCCAAAATAGCCAAATTATACAGCAATTTAAAGAAAAACAACCTATAAACGAACACACAAAAGATATAGAACAACTTACAAACGCTTTAAACAAATTAAAAATAGAAGAAATGCATTCGTTTTCGAGTAGCCGGTGAATGGTGCAAATGCACCATAGCCGAATTTGAAGAGTACCTAGGTCTCATTGGGCGGTAGAGTCATAGTTCTTTCTCAATGAAGAGAATCGGTCCAACCCCTTTACTGGAGCGCTACGTGCAACGAACCGCCTTGCTAAGGATGACGAATTCAACCCGAGTCGATCCAAGAGTACAAAGCTTCGAGATCTACTCCACCGATACATCCATCGCATGCTGAGTCGTACCATCACTCAATGGGGAAGGTCCGAGGGAGTTGTCAACCTCAGGGATTTAGTTTTCGTTGACAACATTGTATCCCAAACTCCCGTTATCCTTGGATATCTTTTTGCTCAGCTCTTTCATGCAAACGCCAGGGCATCCCGGGCAACTCCCTTGTTTGGAGGAGGATGGATTGTTCAAATTTATTAGTACCTCGGCCTCCCCGTTGACGGTACGCTTAGTGAACCCCCGTGAGTCTTAAATTATTCCATCTGCGAGAGCATGGGTATGCTTACCACATTGCAGGGTCATGGACCACGTTTTATAGAGCAGCACTATCATGTCTGGTATCCAGAGGACCCAAATTAGATATTCATGGATCTCGAATTTCCCCATCAGCAATCCCCTCATACGCATCGTCGTACAAGCCCATCTGGTTACAGTTCATCCTATGTCGATCCCTCCTTTCCATCCATGCGCGATCTCTTTGACGCCATTCATCGGTCTACAAACTATTCGCGCCGAGCCTACGAGCAGGCTCAATCTACCCAAGAGGAATTACTCCAATGGGGTAATACGGTCACGGGAACGCAGAAGGATATCCACAGCATAGACCAAAACGTTACTTATATGCGTGAGGGATGGACCATTATTGGCACCCGGATGAAGGACCATCCGGAAATTAGGGTAGGACTCGACCACTGGCTTGGTGTAGTATGTAACATCCGGAAATTTTCCGATCATATACTCCGACACAAAATAAATAAATAAATAAATAAATAAACATAAAAAAACTATTATGCTACATTTATATATTTTGATTTATAAATATATATAAAGAAAAGTGTAACAATATGTAACCTTTATATAAAACATATAGATTCTAACCATATGTATATTATGTGGCCAATATATGAAGAAACAAACTTAATTTTAAATTTAAGTTGAACATGGTGTCCAAATTATAAATAACAAAACGAGTAGGGGCCTTTTCTGCCAAAGGCACAATCACGCAACCCATGGACCTAACCAACCTGTGGATCTCCTTCTTCCTTACCCATCGCGACCCGTTGACCCATCTTTAACCCACACACCTAAAACGCGTTCCAGCTCACGAGGTGAGCTGGAAATCGCACAAAAACATTCCTTTTCTGATCCTAAGTTTCATTTTTAAATAATTTAAAATTAATAAACTTGTTTTAACCCTAACTAATTCATTTTTAATCCGTTTTCAACCAACCATATATCAAAATTCATCAAATTTAAAATGAAAATATAAAACTCAATATTTATTAAAGTTTATAAAAAAGTTATTTTAACTTTATAATTTAGAAGTCTAAAATACAAAATTTGATATAAAATTTCATAATATTATTTATGAAACAATTCTGGATATATTATTTATTTCATAAACTATTTTTAACATAGCTATTTAATTAAGTAATTTACTTATTTAAATAACACATTTAAAACTATAAATCTATAAATTGAACATAAAAATAACTAAACATTAATTAATATAAATCCTATTGAGTATTATTTAAAACTAATAAATAATATTCTTAAATCAAACATACGTCTATATAAATGCATAATTAATCAACCGTGACGTAATACTCAAATTTGTCGAATAACGTTGGGCGTACTATTTTGTAATAGATAGAATTATGTACTTATATATACATTCATTAATCTAGGTTGATTATGATCTTGGATTACACATCTATACAAAGTTGTTATAATTTCTGGATCGCTTACGCAAACTGTGAGTATTTCTAATCTTTTCCCCGCTTTCTTTTGATTTCGGGCTGTTACATTCGTTTTATACTTAACTCCTTTCAATCATTCTTATTCAATCATACATGCGATTTCTACTTGTTTATTTGTCTATATATGATTCTATGTACTTAATTTGTAAGTCAAGTTGTTGTATATTGTCAAGTCATGTTGTCCAGTCATATTGTCAAGTCATACATGCTTACTTTCACTTGAGAGATTTGCTAATCTATTCGTCGGCTAATTACCGATCGTATAAATAGTCGGTGGCTATCTTTGTCAAATCATTTTGCTAAGTGATTTGAAACTAATTATTCATACTTATACTTTTTCTTTTAAATTATATATATTCAAATAAGCATTGAATTGCATGATTTTAAAACTATATACATTATGTAATGAAATGCTCACCAACTACTTTTGTAGTTGATACTTTTACTTTACGTGTGTAACAGGTTAAGTGAAGATCTCGTAATGCAAATCTAGGATGCATGGACCTAGATTAATAAACTGGATTTACTATTTGTATTTGCTTTTATTTGTTGTTTTATTTGAACAATGTATGTTATATGAAATCAATAAAATGAAAACTTTTGCATGTTAATTATATTGTACATTTAATGGCACATGTGATGAACAATCGTATCATACTCCGATGATTCCGCCATCGGTTGGGGTGTGACATAGTAGGTTGTTTTGTATGTTTGATTGGTTTGTTTAGTTGTTGAACAATTATGATGGTTTGTTTGTTCATTTGAATGATGTTGGTGGTTGTTGAACAAATTTTAATTTTAGCTAATCGTAGAATAATTTTAAATTTCAATGAAGTCGCTAGTGTTTTTGCTCCAGTGTAATGACACTTAGTTTGTTGTTTGTCTATTTAGTATTTCCATTTTAGTGTGTTTGTTTGTATGTATTTGTTTTAGTAAATTTTGATGATAGCCATGAAATTCAGAACTCTCAGGTTACATGGTTTGATACTACAGGTCACGGCTCGCAACACATTCAGGCAAGTTTCTCTCGCCCTCACCCTCGTTTTTTAAATGTTAATGTTATCACATTGGGGACAATGTGCATTTTTATGTGTGAGGTGGGATTACTTTACAGTCTTAAGTTGTCCTTAATGAGCAAAATAGCTTCACATTAAAAACTTTGTGTCAAGAGGAACGAGCATCTGTTGTTAATTAAAACCAATTTGGCTTTAGTCTAAGAGAAAATCGAGATTTTTTGCAATTGTCGCCATATCTACACTAAAGCATGGCGTGAACCGAGCCGATCTAGCCAATAGGAAAATATTAGTCTCGTAAAGTCTCAGCATTTTACCCATTGAATGCGTTTCCATTAGTAAGTTTTTGAGCCTATTACATCTTTGCTTTACAGCATATCGCTTGTGTTTTTTCGGATAATTGGAGTGAGTCAACTGATTCGTGTGAGCTAGACCTTGTTTTGAGTATACGTTCTGAGTCCACGAGAATTCTCTGACTCTTAATATGATAGATGTACATTGGGACCACCCGTTATAACCTTTACAACAACAAAAAAAGAAAAAAAAAACCATCACTTAGAAAACCAATTTGAGCTTAGCCTTTCTTTTCAAACCCATTTCACCATCCCAATTCTCGCATTTTTACCGGTTAAGTAAAAGAAGAAAATCTCTAGCACACGTACTCCCTCTTCGGAAACACATCTCTGAAAATTTTTCTTGGATAAAGGAAAATACGTTTTTGAAAGCAAGAAAACGAACATACACCACTTTGACTTCTATATCCTTAAATGCATCCACTTTTCAAAACCCGAGTTGCCATCGAAGTTAAGAGAAAAAGTCTATCAGGGGACAATCAACTTGCGAAAAGAGTTACACAAATTAGAGCAAGGAACCCCATACTGCGGACAATCAAAGAGTGCCACTAAGAGAAGAGAAAAACGCTACGACAAGTGCATTAAATCTGGAAACTGGTCCCACGAAGGAAACTGCAGCAAAAACCAGACTTACGCCCAGTTCGAGTATACGCAGCTGATACAAATGGGTGCGATTAGGCTACAGTCCGAAAGATCCATAAGGAAGGATAGCAACATCTAGCACGCAGTGAAGCGAAAGCTGGCGCTGATTCGGGAAAAATTTCGGTCTTGACGATCTGACCTAAAACGAGTCCTTAAATATGTTTGTATATACATATCTAAGTCTTTCTTTAGTTCTTCTCCTCTAATCCCTCCTAACCTTAGCCGGTAAATTTGCGTTAATTGCAGTCACGAATAAATTTTTACCTCACTTATCTTATAGCCTAACCACTACCCTCTTTAAAAAAACCCTCTTTATTTCGTGTTTCTGGGTTTCAAAAGCGGAGAAGGTTCGATCTCGTCTCAAGCCCATGGTCTCACACGTTTTAGTTGTAGCTAACGAGTGTTCTAAAAAACATGCACAAATCCAAGCATGATCATATATTTAGCCGAGTGTGTGTGAACATTGTGAGCAGTGCGAGACTGTGCTTGATTATAATTCCTGGAAGCGAACCCTGGTTCCCTTCGCGCCTTTACCTCTTACCAACCATGATAAGGTCGGAAATTGTTATCTCTAAGAATTAAGGCGTCTTCCCGGTTTTATTTTGATGCTTATGCCGTATCCTTTGATCATCAAAACAAGATTTGCTTGAGGACAAGCAAGGTTCAAGTGTGGGGTAGTTTGATATGCACCAAATTATACATGTTTTATACGTCATTAAGCATCCAATTTACATCGTTTATCACATTACTACAAAAATATTGGTACTGATTATGTTTATTTTGAGATTGCAGGTCAAAAAGGGCATACAAACGGAATACGAGCGAAACCGGGACTTAAAACGAAGAAAAAATACAAAGTTGGTAGAGAGACACGGCCCCTTGTCTCAGCCAACACGGACCCGTGCCTGATCCAGAAACGACGAAAGTAATATGTCGGGAAACCAAGGTGACCACAGCCTCGTGCCCAACTTGACACGCCCCCGTGCCGACCAACCCTGCATGTACGAGCCGACAAAAGGTGACCATGGCCTCGTGCCTTATCTCGCAAGGGCCGTACCTGGACAGAAAAACAGCCTATAAATAGAGCTCAAGACCCACATTTTTTGGGGATCCTACCAAGAGGAGAGGTGCCGGGTTTTGGACTTGTTTAGCATCATTTTCACCTCTCTACGACCTACAACTCACAACCACAAGTGGAGGATCCGTTCTTTGACAAGAATGGGAGTTCGTGCGTTCAAGAGGAGGTTACCATCATCATCATCTTTGTAAACACTCTTGGTGAGATCGTTTTGGTTAACCATGTGTTGTATTTGCTTGCTTCTTGTTATTGTAAAGCTCATTATGAGTTAAACTCATTTTATCTCCATAATCTAGATGAAGCTTAACCTTTAAATTATGTTTGTGTGGTTTAAATTAGTTAGACAAATAGTAAACCTTTGATTATCTTTGATGAAAAATACGGTGTTTTGATAATTGGTTAAGGATTAAGGAGTAATTGGTTTGGGTAATTAACTTTTGGCGCTTGAAAAGGAAAAGAAAGTCATTTAACCAAACTATATTATCTATAGCTTATGAAAACAAGTTGTGTTTCTGGTGCTTGAAAAGGAAAAGGAATCCTCAAAGAGATAATTAGTTAACTAAACACTTTCTCTTTGTTACGACCCTAACAGGCGACACTTGTTACAATCGACTTCTTCTTAGTCGTCACAGTCCCTTGAAGCAGGCTAACGTGGCACAAACCTGTAATCTTTTGAAGGGGAAAGTTATAAGTTAAGGAATGCAATTGTTTTACCTACTTAAATCAATTTTAAGGGAAGTTGATGTCTTTGTACTTTCCAAGGAATTGTTAGCACAAACTTACTATAACGAGATGTTTCCCTATTCCTAAATCTATCTAATTTGCTAACTTGGTTAAATATAGATAATTCGAGGGGGGTCACGTATTCGGGCTTTCCTAAAGGGTTATAAGAAACGGGGGTACTCTAACGAGACACAATTTTTTATTCGATAGTAGGTTTATCACACAACAATTTATCAGGGTTAAGTGGATTCGGGGTTAGGGTGAAATCCTTCTCATCATCTGAATTCTGTCTATTAATTTACTTGCTTTAAATCATTAATCTTGAAAACAAAAAGAAAAAGGTAATCATCAAAAAGATTTGTTTAACTTAAGTTAATTATCGGCAAAGATTTAGTACTTGAACACCAGTGTCCACGGATTGATACTCGGTTCTTATCAAAGCTATATTACAAACATGACGGGGTACACTTTCCTTTTGTGTGTGTTTTAGTTTAGGTGAAAACCATTTAAAACTCGATATTATGTGAAGAAAAATTATCAAAAATAACTATACGAACGAAACACATCAATTATATTCCATCAATTCACATAATTTTTCACTACTTTTATTTCATTATTGATACGAAAGTAGATTTCTATTTTTTTTGTCCACATCCTTGTTCGAAAATAGAATTTGGATTATAAGGTTTATGATGTGTTTTTTTTTTACCTTTTAGATATGCAAAATGATGGAGAAGAACTACAGTGAGATGATACAAACCACTTTTTTATTTTAATCAATCAAAATGATGTAATTTTACATGTAAGTTAGATGCGTAACAACTCCATATTCACTTTCCCCTTATTTTGATTATACAAGTTATAAATATACATATGTGCATATTAACCCACAAATGGGGGGAAAATGCGAAGCCGGGTAAGCCACATGAATATGACACGTGTCATCAGGGTGATGGTAGGAACGTGAAAAAAATTCACGCAATCATTTTTTATATATGTTCACTTACCAAGTTGGCAAAATTGACGGACTGTAGTTATAAATACGGATTGGTGGTATAAATATACATTCTGAAGATATGAATAAACGGACTGGTACTTAATCTTATCTATTCACAAACAAAAAGTGGGCAAAAAAATAAAACGGACCAAAGCTTAAAAAATACGGCCTGGGTGCTTAAAATACGAACTGCAGTTATAATAAAACAGAATGCAATTTAAGGATTACATATGTAACATCCGAGATTTTCGATCGTATTTAACGACATTTGAAAACTTATCATCTTATTACTAAAGCTTACGCAGATTACATCTTATCATATAGTGGTCCAAACTTTAAATTCATATATATAAATATATACATATATAAATATATATATATATATGATCCGGATCCTAAATTAACCCTTTCTTATTGCATTAACCCTTTAACCCAAAGATATCCATTGATTAATCTCATCCACGGTTGTGATTAAATAACAATTAAGTATAATACTTAAAATTCAAATAAAAAGAGAAAAGGGCATAATGGACCAATATCTTCAAAAACCCATCTGACATCCACCCACAACATCATTATCAAGATACGTCTCTTTTCAAAAAACCCATTTTCACCCTCTCTCTCTTCAAGAGTTCTTGAACACACATAAATTGCAACACAAATCTGATTCTCAAATTAACAAATTCAGATCTTCTCTCGTCTCTTTCTCGTCTAGAATCTCAAGGTTCTAGCCGGATTTTTTTTTGCCTGCTGATGGTTCAGATCGATGATGTTCTGATTGGTGAAGAACACTGAGGCGTTAAGATGAAATGACGACCCATGGTTGTTGGATCACCATCTGTATCATCGCCGGAGATGCACCAACATATAACCCTCCGACTGTCACCACAAGATGGCGATATGGGTTTTGATTTCAATTCGTTTCAGATTTCGAAGATTATCTGGGTTTTGAACATCTAGACATATAGAGCGATTTTGGGTTTATTTTCGGTTGCCGACTGACTTCTTCTTATTTATATCCAGGTTCTTTTTTATCAATTTTTATCATTAGCTTTATCATTTTCTAAGGGAACAATGGTGGGAAATGCTCAAATGCTTCATAGAGTAATGTTCTTTTGTGAGAAACTAAATTTTGTGTAATCTTCAGATTGGTTTTATGTAATGACATGTAATGTAACGTCCCGAAATTTGAGTGTAAATAATATGAGAGTTAAGGGAAATCTTCTGTATGCTTAACGATTAAGTTTCGATGTTAGGACAGTTAAAGAACTCACGGTACCCTAGTATAACTTGATGATATTATGAAATAGACCATTTGGTTATATTCATATAAGAATTTAGAAGCGTTTGAGCGTAAGCAGAATTTTGATTTGAGCGACGGTTTGAAAGTTACACGCTCAACGAGGAGCGTTGGATAAGGTCAAAATCTAAACACCTCATTTGGAGGTGAGACCAATGGGGTTAGATAGA
>WOUH02071293.1:0-10033 GCA_009936405.2 Stevia rebaudiana
TATTAAGTGAACAATGTAATCCCACCCCGTATTGTAAAACAATTAAGGTGACAAAGGGGGCTATGAACTCACCTAATCACTGTAGAGGAGATGATAATAAAGACAAAGGAGAGAAGATAATCGACGTTTCTGGAGCGTAGTTACTACGAATCTTGAGCAAAATAAGCGAGTTGAGCGGGGATCCGAACCGTGAGCTAATTCTGAGAAATGAGAGTGTTTGTGTCTGTTTTGAGAGTGAGAAAAGAGATGCATTCGACCAGAATTGTGATCCTCTATTTATAGGCACGATCTGGCATTTTCGCGCCACGCGAGAGTTTGAAGGGGAAGCTCTCGTGCCACGCAAGCGGCGGCGAATTCGAGTTGCCTGATAGGTGGCCTCTCGAGCCACGCGACGCATGGAGGTATCACCCTCGCGCCACGCGAGCGGTGGTGATGTTGTCAAATTAATGGGGTGTTGACACATGGGTCGTGACTCACCCCCTTAGGGGTTGAAACTAGCATCATAGTCATGCCATCTACCTTCTTAGATCGCCACATACCCCGGGCACGTGTCCCGGGGTGCCACGTGTCCCGGGGAGTCGTTTCGGGAGTCCGATCAGTGTTTTCGGTTATCAGTATTCGCGTTTCCCGCTTCGTTTGGATACCGTTTTGAGCGCGGTCTTCACCTATATTCATTTTATTACGTTCCGCGTCTAACCCCATTGGGTTCATCTCAAAAAGAGATATCAGGATTTGAGGTTTTCAGAACGTTATACAGTTTAACGCGTATCTATTAAAGCCTCGCTCAAACTGAAATTCTGATTACACTCCAATGAATCTAAATTTAGAGTGGAATACAATGATAATATAAAACTCATATAATCATCTTGTTACAAATGGTGTATTTCTGGAATATGTATAGTCAAAAGCCCGAAAGTTACCGGTCAACTGCCGGAAAACGGCGAGTTGTTACATCGGGATTCCCGACGAGGTCGTTATGGAAAAATCCCAAGCTCAATACTCCGCCACTTACAACAAAGGGGGTTTCAACCTTGTCTATACTTGCAGAGTTGTCAAAGATCACCCCAGATGGAATATCATCCCGACTATCGGTAATGAGTTTCAAGAACACTCACAATCTTCCAAAAAATAATGAACATCTGGGGTCGGGAAATGAGGGTTCAAATGATGCTTCAATTTCCAACTCGATCATAAAATGACTCACCGGCTGCCTCGCCAGAGAAGGGAGAACGAAGGAAACCCGCCGCCAGGTCGTGAAGCAAAGTGGAAGAGAGCTGGGTTGAAGTTATCTTTGACTACAAAGAGACGAAAGATCTTGAAAAAGAGATAAAAATGGAATGTCGTAGAGAACGGAAAGAAACAAAAAGAAACGTGATGGAGCTGTTATTCGAGTCGTGGAGCGTTAAAAGCAACTGATCTTGAAAGAACAAAGGAAACAAGATTGGGTGACGTTTACCACACCGCATGAAAATCTTCCCCAATCGTATTTGGAGATTATCCTCCAACAAAAGAGAGAAAAAGCAATGCGATGTGATGGTCGTGTGATTTTCATTCGTATTTTAAAATGTGTTTTTTTAGTTTTCGAGCTATACTTTTTTTAGTTTAATGAATTATTATGTTACTTCTAAGCTTTTAATTAATGTGATGTGTGTTTTTATTTTAATTTTTAAACAAAATTAAAGGTTAAAGAGAGTACCATTACATAGACCGAGATAGGAGAGTTGGTTGAAGGTAAAAGAAATGTATCATAAGTTCATCACATGACATGATTTAATTAACCAAGGTCAAAAGATACCACACCCTTCACCCTTAGATCATTCATAATACGATCCTCAATCTCATCTCCGTCTTCATTATGGAAAAACACAGAAACTATCATTTTTACACTTCCATTCTAACCCTCAAAATCATACCCCATCTTGAAATTATGGACCCTAATGCTAACCCATTACCCATTGTCGGAAGCAAAATTTCATCCCCTATAATTATAAATTATACACATATTGTTTGTGAGTGAAAGAATAAGTAATACTTATAAAAGATCAATGAACAAGTATTCAAGAAAATAGAGATAAATATGATAAATGAGTTGTGTGAGGGTTTGGAATATAAACAAAAGAAAATATGTTTGCATCCATAATTCTTATACCGTGTTGGCCTGTAAGCGAACTCAACAAATATGAACAAGCTCTTCTTTGTGTTCATTCGTTTAGAATTGCATATGTTCACGAACACTAAACGAATTAAAATCTTTGTTTGTGTTTGTTTGTTAAGGTATTAACTTGTTTACAAACGGTTCACAAACACAAATGAACATATACTAGTTAACAAATAAAAATCAACATTCTTAATTTTAAATTTTAGAGAAAAACACGTTATAAAAAATGAAGTTAACACTTGATAAAAAAATCACAAACATAATTATATCACATGCAAGGTTGAAAAGGCGCTAGGCGCTCCTAGGTCGGTCGACTATGGAGTTGGGTGGAATCGGAGAGTATTTGGGTATAGTCGGGAGTACTCGGAGATACTCGGACAAAAAAATCGCCTCGGGACATCTCTTTAGAGCGAGTACTCGGCCTTGGAAACCGACTTTTGCAACAGTGACCACATGAACACAAGTTACAAATAATGATCCTAATCATAATTATTCTAAAATAATGTCTTAATAATCTAAGTTTTAAACGACTTAGTTTTTCTAATAAGGTACACATTTAAATGACTAGATTTTTAGTCTGAATGTTTAAGGAATAAACTAATTTTTTTAAAAAAGAAAATACTTCACGTTTAATAAACAAACAAACGTTCACGAATACACGTGAACGTACGGGATCTCTATTCATGCTCGATCTTTAAACTAAACAAACAAAAATTCTTGTCCATAGGGTTTATTTATTGAACGAACCAAAAAAAAAACAAATTCCATCGAACAGTTTGTTACTTTGTTTTGATTTGTTTACAAACCTAAAGGAGTGGGTAAGACATTATGTAATGATCCAGCCCAACTTATATATTTATGACTTTTAATATGATTGTGGGCCTTTTTGTGCAAATATAAAATCCAAATGGTGTAACTGGGCTTATCCCGATAGTTGTTTACTTGTTTTTAAAAATGGGATATCTCATGATTCATGCTCATTTGGTCGTTCCAAAATAAATCATGACCACCATTTCGTTATTACTTATTATTTTTTGGGTTATTTTTTCAAGACGTGGTAATTTTAAATACTTAAAATAAAGTGATAATAGATTTGGTTCTATCAAACATGTGAATCCAAGAAGTTAATAATCATTTAAAGTTTTCTTTTAACCATGTGGTCCACCGTCATTACCCAAGTTTGACTTCTCCGGTGATACGATTTCAACCTCCCAATTGTTTGACCCGAGATTCGAACACGAGACCACCCAATAACGAAAACTCGAAGGCGAACCCCTTGTCTTGTCAAACTCAAGACATATATCAAATGGAACGTTAGGGGGCACCGCTGGACCGTAATGCCGTTGGAAATAATTGTTTGGAAATAATTAATTTTTATAAAACCGGACCGGAGAGCGAACCGGACGACAAACTGGTTCACTGGTCGGACCGGCCGATCGGTCGGACCGGGTTTAGGAACCGGATGACGTCATATTTATTTTTAAAACATATTAAAAATAATAATCGTTTATATGTTTATAAGTTAAAAAATATACTAGTATTTCTATTAATTTTACAAGTTTTTTTCTGCGTTAAATCTGTATGTATAGGTTATTATTATAAAGTTAACATCAATTGTGAAGTAATAGAGTTGGTAAGTGTTCCTTCCTTTCAACCATAAGGTCTCAAGTTCGAATCTCGTTTCTAGCTATTAATATTTTGGTTAAATTATATCATCAACCGGTCCAACCTGCGCACTGGTTCCCCGGTTCAATCTGGTTCGTAACCAAACCGTCCGGTTAAATTGAAGACCGTTAAAGAGGAGTTAACCGGACCGTTTGGACCACCGGTTCCCGGTCGGACCGGCCGGTCCAGTCCGGTTTTTAAAACACTGGATATAATTATATAAATATAATCCGTACCCAGCTATTTCTTGCTAACAATCCCAACTTGAACACAATTTTCCACCGGCAGCACCACGTTAACAGAAGCTAACGCTGTTAGTTATTTAGCTAACGCTGTTAGTTATTTAGCTGACGTGGTATTTGTTTTTCGTTTTTCATTTAACCCACATGGTAGTACTACTTAAAACACATGGAACACATAAGCGTATCCTCATCATCATATGCTACTGTAACTAAACCCTAATTTTGCATCCCCCAAATTCATTTTGGGCGATTGAGTACTTCTTCGTTTTCATCCAGCATGAGTACTTCTTCTTCGTCCTCGGTTGCGACTAAAAAACCTAATCTCTTTAAAGTTGGAGTCGATGGAAATGTGTATTGCAATCATGACATGATTGCAATATGTCGAGTAGCTGGAAGTAGAAGTAAAAGACATGGGCATGAATTCTATGGTTGCCCACTTTGGCCTGTAACATTTTATCTCGTTACTTTTGTTTCAATTCATCACTTTTTATCTTAACATGTTATAATTTTGGTCATTTTATATAGAGAGCAGATTGCAAATTTTTTATCTGGAAAGAAGATGTAGATGTTCTATTTGGAGAAAATGAGAAGTTTAAGATCCTTGTAGCGAAAAACAAGGCACTAGAGTTGAAGGTTGAAAATTTGGAAGTAGAGAAGATGATGCTAGAGGAAGAGATCAAAAGCTTGAAAATGAGGGTGGCAACTTCAAAGTCGACCTCTAACTCAAACAAAATCTATGTAGTAGCATTATTAAGTGTTGTAATTGTTTGTTTCCTTCTAAGAATGATGTAATGTTTGTTAAATGTAACAATCATTTCTGACCTATTGTAATGTTTGTCAAATGTAATGGCATTTTGTTTATTTCCTTCTAATATAATCCTTCTATATTTTGTCAAATTGACACAATGTAGTCAACTGTTTCATTGACTTAATGAACACTAATGACAAACCAGTAATTACATTCAAATAAAAGTCAAAATAACCAGCAATTACATTCAAATACCATTGACAAAATAACATCCAAATACCATTACAAAATAACATCCAAATACCATTACAAGAGTTGTCCTACAAAATAACTTTCAAATACCAAAAGATGCAAACCAGTTACCCAAAAACCATCACATAGAGTAATCTTACAAAATAACATTCATACAAAATAAACCATAAACAGATGGGCATGTCAACAGCAATGACCCATATTACTTGACAGGTGGTTGTGTTTTTGACTTCATGGTCCTTCCCCCTGACTTTGCAGCAGAGCTTGATTGCTGGGTGGGTTGTTTCCTTTGCTGATTCCTTCCCCTTGACTTTTTCGGTTGACTTGTTTCTTGGGTAGGTTGTGAAGCCTGTGGCGCTTGACTTGACTGTTGGGTAGTTTGTTGTGTGCCCCCTTCAGTGCTTTTTCTTGGCCTTCCTCTTGACCTTTTTGGTTGGCTTGTTTCAGTTGTTGCAGTACCCCCTTCAATGCATTTTCTTTTATTGTGACCTTTTTTTATACAAACACTGCAAGTCATCATAGCCCCATGCTTACTCAGCTTACCAGGTCTTTTAGGGTCTTCATGAGGATAATCAACAGCAGGCCAGTATTTTTCACTAGGCAAAGGAGGAATTGAGAATTCATACAACTTCATGTACATTTCCTTGGTGTAGTAACCATTAACAAACTCCTCAGCATTTTTATTAAGGAACCCTGCTACTGCACATACATGGTGACATGGTATACCAGTTAAATCCCATTTTCTGCATGTGCGTGTTCCCTCAGATAAGTCAACAGAAACATCATCCAAGTCCTTCACTTGAAACACATTAGCTGATGAAGGGTATATGTCACATCTATATGCCCTATCTTTCTCTCTATCAAGCTTCACTTGTATCCTTGGGCACACAATAACATTTTGACTACTCATTTGTTTCTGCATATTTGTAAGCCTAGTCATTAAAGCTACCCTTATATCCTCTAACATGTTGATTATGTGTTTAGACCTAGACTGAATGATGTAGCCATTGAAAGTCTCTGCCATGTTGTTAACTATGACATCACACTTGCTGGAAGTAGGTAAGAAGGACCTACAAAAGCATTTTGGGTTTTGATCTTGGAATGCTTTAGTTGCATCAGGATCCAATTCTTGCATCTCTTCAACTGCTTTTTTGTGATCTGCCACAGAATAGGCTCTAGCAGCTTTCCAAAAAACTCCTTTCAAGTCATCACCCTTATACTTTTTGTGCCAGTTTGCATAGATGTGCCTAGCACAGTTCCTATGCTCAGCATTATTCCATACGAAAGACACTGCATTAAGTAACCCCTGTAATAAAAAAAAATTTAATTTAATTTGTTGTGTAACAAAAATAAAAATAAAATTGAAGTAAGATACCTTTTGTTGGTCGGATATGAGTGTCCATCCCTTCCCATCTTCTGTCACACATAAACATTTCTTTAGCTCATTCATAAACCATGTCCAACTATCATTGTTTTCACCTTCCACAACTGCCCCTGCCAATGGGTACATTTGGTTATTAGCATCCCTACCTATTGCAGCCAACAACATACCCCCAAGAAATGTTTTAAGAAAACAGCCATCTAAACACAATACCTTTCTACAACCTGCTAAAAATCCATTGTTAACTCCTTCAAAACAAACTAAAATTCTAAAGAAGGTTTCTATTGATGTATCATTTCCATGGAAACCAGGTGGAATGGTTATAAGTTCAAATGTTGACCCAGGATTTGCAACAGTTAAAGCATTCAAGTAAGACCCCATCTTGCTGTAATGATCCTTTATAGATCCATGTAATTTCTTGTGGGCACAAGTTTTTTTGCTTTATAAGTCATCCATTTTCCTATAAACATCTTGAACTTTTCTTTTACAGCTGCTTGGATCTCTTTTGCAGGCCAATGTGGCTTAGCTTTGAATATGGGCAAGAACTCAGTAGCTACAAAGTCAGCGGTTAACTGTCTATTCTTTGACAGGTATGTTTGTTTTTAGCTGTTTTAACCATATAACAACTCTTAGACTTATGATATGAAAGATAAATCTTGAATGGACACCCTTTTTCACAAGAAACACCTACACGACCATGTCTATTCCTATCACTAACAGAAATAGTAAGATTACGACCTCTCGTAAGAGCATACTTTCTAATTGCATCTTTAAAAGCATCCCTTGAAGGGAACCTTGTTCCGACTACCCATATGAATGTATTCCAATTTGTCTGTTCATCTACAAGTGGAACATCTGCCTTGTGTTTCTTACCTCTGATATCATAATCTTCACTCTCTCCAGGTGAATTAACATCACCATCCGAATCCTCATAACTACTATAAGTTTCTTCAACAGCTACAGTTTCTTTCAATACTATAGCTTGGTCATCAGATCCCTTTAAAAAGTTTTTCACCAGATACTTCTTTGACAAACGGTCTTCATGGTTAACCTTCTTAATGATAGAAACGGAATCTCTCCACTCCTCATCATCATCTGTGTCTGTGTCTGACCCTAAACCAAATATCTCTTCACTTTCATAACTTTCATCTTCTATATCTGACCCTGAAGATCCACGGCAGCTGCTATCTACCGAAGTAGTTGGAGTATTGTATGGATGGGTTGTGTGTGCACTACTGGGCTGGGCTTCTGCATCCATGGATTGGGCCTCTACTCTATTAGATAGAGTATATAGACTAACGATCTTTTTGAAATTATCCCCAAGTATGTACATCATATTTTTCACAGATTGATCATCTACTAACAGAACCAATGAGTCGGAATGAAGTTTCATACCAGGAATCAAATAGCAGATGAGAAAATCTTTATCTTTGGGTGACCAAGCTTCCATTACACAATCAGAAATTTCGAGGTAGCTTAAATTGGCGATGTCTATCTGAAACAACTTCGACTCACCCCCCACATATACGTTTTCTGTAAGGTGTCCACCATGCCAAATTCTTACAAGGATTGCATCGCCCATCCCTAAATCATATGACAAGGAAACCACGATAAGCAAATGTAAACGAAATTCTAAAAATTTATATACAAAAAACATACCTGAAACTTGAATATTATCATCATCATTCATCGTCTTCGTGCTTAGCAAATGCTCAATCAACTAGGGTTTTTTATTAGGGCAAGGGAACTGATCGGTTGAAATAATCTGAAGTTATTTCTAGGCTTACAAAGACTTAATGAAATTATTTTAAGTTACAAAGAGTACTGCCACGTGGGTTAAATGAAAAACGAAAAACAAATGCCACGTCAGCCAAATAACTAACAACGTTAGCTTTAGTTAACGTGGTACTGCCGGTGGAAAATTGTGTTCAAGTTGGGATTGTTAGAAAGAAATAGCTGGGTACGGATTATTGTAGGCCAATGGGTTAAAGTTTGGATTATTTAAATCCAATTTGCCTAATATATATATTTAAAACATAAAACACCACAAAACTACCGCCGCCGCACCAAGACTACCGCCGCCGCCGCCGCACCATCACCACTACCATCTCTACCCATTGTCGGAAAGCCAGAAGCACCACAAAACCCCACAACATAAGAGGCGCCGGATAAAACCAAATCGTTCGCCCTCTCTTTCCGACGAATCAATCTCGTCTGAGGTTTATCAACCATCAGAAAAGAGAAATCCAACATCTTAGTATCGTACCTAAAACGCAAGAGATCTGTAACATCTCAACAAAGATTTGGTGCCAAGAGATGGTGATAAACCCTTCGACGTGATTCACATCAACAAGGTGTGAAAGGGGAATTGAAGAAGTGAAACTGAAGAAAAGGCATGAAAATTCGAAGGTGGATAACCTGAAGAAGTGTCAATAGCAAAAAAACGAATAAAAGTTGTCGCAAAAATGTGAAAAAATAAGTTACTGTAGATAACCTTATGAAAATTAATAAATATAGAATTGTGTGTTTGGTTTTATTTATTTAAGAAATATTTGAGTGAAACAAATAAAAAAATGAGTAATCAAATAAAAATATAGAAATTTAAATCATGCCAATATGTTTTTTTAGAAATATGAAATTAAATATTTTAGTAGAATGCTTAAGGAAAAAAATAGAAATATATAGAAAAATATGGAAATATCTTCTATAAAAACATAAAAGTTAAAGTATATAGGGCTAACGTTGTAAATATAAAAAAAAACATATTTTTTTTATTGTTAAATATATTATATTGATGTTTTAAATAATAAAAGTATATGAATTAAACTGGAATGAAAGTGTAACTAACTCAAACTATATTTGTACAAGGGTAATTTGGTCACTTCATCAAATACTTAACAAAAATGTAAATAGCGTTAATCAAGTGAAGTGAATCTGATAAAATTTTGAAACCTTTGGATTAATTACGCAGTTTCTAAACTATTGAATTGAACATGATGATTGAGGCAAATCACATGGAGGAAAAAATGTAATTAACTCATAATCATTTGATCAAAATGAAATTGAATTGATCTCAGTGAATATATTTATAGTCAAAACATAGTTAATTTGCGTTGATCAGACAATCACGAAAGACGTCCGATCACGCCTTGATTCTTTGCCGTTGGCGCGATGTGCGTGGCGTAACCACACACACATGGTCGGCCCACGCCCCACTTACTCAAGTATTACACATTGTCTTACACATGGTCTAAGACTTGGTGTTAAGGTGGTGTTTATATATCAGGAAATGTGGGACTATTGCATGATGAGTTCAAAGATACTTCACTTAATACGAATCATTGATTCCTCAACCCAGCTAACTGGAGGGTTTTTTCAACACAATTCTACAGCTCATGAACATTTTGTGCGGTTATCAACACAAATTAATAACTGTTGGAAAAATAAGAACCTAAAATCGAAGTTGTTTTGACGAGCTTACAATAGCCGTTGAAGATGATTATAATTTAGCTGATACCGGGCTAGGCCCTGATGACCCAGGCCCAGGAACCGATCAAGAGTATGGTCCACGTGAAAGTGGCTAAAGG
>WOUH02071304.1:0-10033 GCA_009936405.2 Stevia rebaudiana
TGTCATGATTTGTGTTTTACGACTGTCATTGTGTTATACGACTGTCATTGTGTTATACGATTGTCACTGTCATTGTGTTATACGACTATCATTGTGTTATACGACTATTATTGTGTTATACGACTATTATTGTATTATACGACTTTATTGTGTTATACGACTGTCATTGTGTTATACGATTGTGCCGATATTATCCTTCATGCCTTTTCAAAGTTCCGAATAATTACAAAAATGCAATCGCGTTAATCCTGACCGTTTATCTTAAGATCTAATGGATGGAATGACTCCTTACCCTCCTTACCCTAAGCCTTCACCCTACTATAACCCTACCCTACTTTACTAATTCTTTCACAAGGACGATATATGATTAAGTATTTATAATTTGCTAAAAATAACGAATTCATGTGTTGCTAAAAAAGGGGAGATGTCAAAAGACAATGGGGGGACCATTTCATATCTCTTCCGTATGATGAGACATTGGGGGGGCCCAACCAACATTAGAACTCATGGACAATATAACTTTTTTATTCTCAAAGTACCAAAACAAAGCAATCAAACTTTTATAAATATTATTATTAATCGTTTTTAGTCATCATATTTAGATATAATATATTATGGTGCTTGACTTTTTTTTTTAATTCTTTGCACATACTTGTATATACACAAGCTCTGGACAAACAAGAAAAGAAACAAACCTAACAACACTACAATAAATCTACAACTTTACATGAACATCAAGCAACAACCCACACAACAAAACACGAACAAAGATACAAATGCCAATTGACCCATCAATCAAAACCACTACACGTAAAGTCACTTGGAGATTAAATCCAATTAAAAACAAAAGCAAGCGAACAAATCACAACTTGCAACATAACCTGGACCTACACAACCACTTGACACAATCAGTCACAAATCCAAATTTACATGTGACTTACATAACATGTTGACTCTTGGCATCATAACTCGCAGGTCAATCCATAGTCTTTACATCGATGTGAGATGCACTTGAACGAGACTACTTGAATCCTATTTCATGATGCGGGTAACGTGTAGAATAAAGATGAATGGTTTTTAACATAAGATACATGGAATATGTATAACATTTCTCATCATTATATCTGATTTCATGATTCGGTGAAAAATGTTTAAGTATTGCAACTAAAGATCGATTTTTATTCTTATACAGTTTTATAGGTATAAAGTTCGTTTGGCTTACAATTTTTATCAATAGGGTCAGTACGTGGTAGGAAGTTGATATGTAAAAACAATTAAAGGATGAAGAAATTACAAAAAGGTTTACTTGAAAAAAAAAAAATAATCATTAATTTTGACCTCGTAAACTTGCACATACGCATTCGTCTTTTTCGTTGCACTAATTACATGTAAGAATTAGGTCACGTAAATAATAATAACCATATTGTCATTAGTATGTGGAAACCAGACTACTGCAATACTATGTACACTAAACGAACGACTATTTAAATATAAGAGTAAACTTCTTTTTTGTTCCGTGTGGTTTGTACGTTGTAACTATTTTCATCCATTAGTTTAAAAATTACGATTTTGCTCCCTGACCTATGCATTTTGTCACCGTCAGCTTCAATCCACTAACACCGTTAACTTTTTTCTGTTAAATGAAAGTGTATTTTAGAACTTTTAAACCTAGGGATTAATTGTGTAATATACTTACATAAGAGACCAATTCTGTAGAGAAAAAACATTTTTCAGGGGATATCTTGTAAAATTATTTCTCCCCTCTTAATTTTCCACAATTCCCGTCGACTACCTTATTTCCCCCCAATTCCAAAACCACCAGCCACCACTACATCCACCGATGACCGCCACCATTACCTCCTCCGATCACCGCCACACTACCTTCTCCGATCACCGTCACCACCCGTCTTCCACCTCCCACTTCCGATTAAAGCCTAACGAGCCACAAATCAACCCTCAATCTTCGTTGTGTAATCCCGACGACGACCTGCAAACAATGGCTCCCATGACTTCAATCGACGGGGGTGAACTGCAATAGATGTCGTCACCGACATCCACCACAGTTCAGTCGACGTGTTAGAGGTGAAGTAGAATAGCTAACCCTAACTCCCACTGGTTCTCTCGGTCAGAAGTGGTGGGGACGCCGGAGATGATGGTGGTGCTGGATGACATGCCTCGAACCTCCATTGGAGAGTTCCGATCTGCTCTCTCTCCCTCTCTGTGTATGGCGCTCTCTCTCTCTCTTCAAAAGATACCTCTGTGAGGGGTGATTTGGTTTAAAACACACGTATGGTGGTGGGTATTAGATGTGGCGGTGGCTGCTAGAGAAAGAGAGATGATGATGGTTTAGGGTTTGGATTCGATTCTAGGGTTTGGGTTCAAGAATAAGGATGATTGGTGACGGGAGTTACTTCAGAGAAGATGAAGGTAGACCGTGGTGGTGTGGTTGACGACGAATGTCTCTGTCGGTTTGGGGCCATGTAACGCCGGTGTGGTCGTTGGTGCCGGAGAACTCGTCGGAGATGTGGTTGGTGCCGGAGATGATGTCTGGTCGAGAGGTGGTGTTAATATTAAATTTAATCAAAGTTACATTAATAGTCCTTTGATTTATCAGCTCTTTATCAAACTAACAAAACTCTATTATTAGTCCTTACTAGTAAAAAGTCTAATATACCCCTTCATTTAACAGAAAAAAATAATGACAGTTAGTGGATTGGAGCTGATGGGGACAAAATGCATAAGTCAGGGAGCAAAATCGTAATTTTTAAACTAATGGATGAAAATAGTTACAACGTACAAACCACAGAGAGCAAAAGAGAAGTTTACTATAAATATAAATATGTAAGAATAAAAGATGATTCAAACTGATGTTTGCAATGAGTTTCCTGAAGAACTTTTCTTGTAGCATTATTTCACTCGAGTCTTTAACTTGTTCATTTACTACAATAATGAGCAAACATGTTGACAGTTGTGATTTAGGCACGTATTCAATGCGCTTCTCTTATAACAAATTTTGTGTTTTCACTTAAGACGAATGCGTATGTCTTCTAATGTACAACAAACAAAGTAGCTTGTCCTGTCGGAGATGCCCATGCACCAAGATTTCACCGAGAACCTATGTGTTTTAGAAAAAGTTTAAAAACTCTTCTAACGGGTTGCTGAATTAAATAATTATGGGCTTCAAGCCCACTTAAAATATAATTCACCTCCAAATCCAATCACCTAATTACATGATAAATTATTTTTTTTTTATTGTTTCAACTGATAATTAAATTGTTGGCTCAATCTATTAATCTCACATTGAAAGATAAAGGAAACATTAAAAGAGGCATTACATAAATAGGAGAATCTTATCTTTTATCTACCGAAAAAACCAACACCAAACCGAACCCAAACAAAAGACCGAAAACCCCCAAACCAAAATAATAAACCCAAACAAACCCAAACAGGTTTAAAACTAGAAAAGGTTTGGGTTAACCGACCCATACACACCCCTAGCTAAATCTATCATCTTCCATGGCGTTACTTAAAAAAAAGAATTCGTATAAATCCAATTCAAACAAGGTTTTGGTTGTTCATTCTTCACACCATCTATAAATCGAGTGTGTATGAGTCTCGATTTCGGCTTTCCTCGTTTAAGGCCGCTTTTTGTTTCAGTTGTTTATCAATTTAAAATTGATCTTTTTTCTCCATTCATGTTTTCTTGTTCTTTGATGCATTTGGATCAGTTTTAGAATTTGTTCTTAATCTGCTCTTTCTTCGAGTTTTTTGGGTTTTGATATTTTGCTTGAATCTAAACGGGTTTTTTGTTAGATATGGATCGAAAGCTATATTTGTACTTGAATCTATTGATTGATTACAAAAAAAAAATTGTATTTCGAAGTGGAATTCTAAAAAGTGATAATCGAATTTTTTATGCTTGAATCCACTAATTGATTATAATGAAATACATTTTTGAATTGGAGCTAAAAAGTAAAAAAAACAACGGAGATTAATATTCGCTTCAATTTTTTGTGCTTGAATCTTGTAGTTTAGGTGTCTTATGATTTTGGTTTGGTCCAGAAGACAAAAATGATGGGTTATTGGTAATTTTGTAACATTTCAATGGATTCTTTACAATTCTTCACTAATGTGAAGGAAAGTTGAATTCCATTGCTTAAAGAAACTTTTCCAATTCTAATTCCTTATTCCTTACTGGCCAACGAAACACATTTTCGTTTGGAATGTTTTCAAAATTCAAATCCAATTTCAGCAGATTGCATGAATCAAACAGCCCCTTAGCTCTACAAATCACGTAGATGTGATTCATCATTCATGCTACTTACTAGTTGCTTTATTTTTCTTTCTCTCACTTCCATATACTTATGTATGTGTATTGACCATAATAAATTAACCAGCCTGGTTAAGAGTAGTAACATGGGCACGAGCTATGGTACCGATTAAAGAACCAATTGGTGTCAAACTTTCATGCTCAATATTGACCACAATAAATTGCTCAATCTGGGCGGTCAAGATCAAATCTGTTATGGAGGCTTACATGTTGTGGGAGGCTATAGAGCCCACGCTCGGTGCTAATATTGCTATAGAGAAAAGTAAGATATCAGCATGCTCAGTATATCTCATTTAAAAGTAGAGTCTGAGAAGAGTAGATGTCGACAACCTTACATGTACCTCGTATGATATAGACTGCTTCCGATGAGACATCCGGCTCCTAATGCTTGATTAACCATCTATCGTAACTTTTAACATAATTTTCACAAAAATAAGTAAAATAACGTTAAAATAAGTGCAATTTTATTTTTCCCTCGAGGGCCCACATATAAATACATTATATGCGTGCACCGCACATGAGGCGTATTATTTCAAGCAATTGTTTTACAAGTTGGATCGAGCAAATTTATTTCAGGCAGTGCTAGAAGAAATTGTTTTGCAAGTTGCCACATAAAGATGCAAAAGAAGTTTCGGATGCCCTTAAGATACGATATTTGGGATTGATCGGGTAAAAAGGCTCGCCTCCGAACTCTGAGGATGGAGTTGAAGGACTTTAGATGAAAGATGAATACTCGGTTGATGACTTTTTCGAACGACTGAGTGGGCTGGCGTTTAAAGAAAAGAGCCTTGGTTCAATTATTGAAGAAAAAACATTAGTAAACAAGTTGCAAGATTCTATAACGGATAATTTCTTTAAAATGTGACGCCAATCGAGCAGTATTCTAACCCAGATCGACACTATGTCATTTGATGAGGTGATCGAGAGTCTAAAGGCCTACAATGAAATAATTAAAGGAAATGAACACCAAAGAGAAAATCAAGGAAGGATGATGTGTTGCTCAATTAATTTAATTGATCAAAATCGTAGCTGACGGACCGGTTGTGCAAGTCTTGATGGTCGACGGACGGGTCGGGGACGTTAGAGCTAGGGAGGACCAAAAGATATAAGCCACATGTAATGTGTTTTAGATGTGAAGAATATATGCTCTATACGAATGACTGTCCTAACAGGGAACGAAAGGAAGAAAAGGCACCGCTAACTCAAAGTGATAATGATGAATCAAGTTTGTTCTTAACCAGGTGTGAAGAGGAAGGATTTTCGAGTGGTAAATTTAGTTATGTGGGGAGCTTTGCATAAGAACCGGAAGGTGAACATGATACTGAAACGAATTTTAACACTTGCTCACGAAACATTGGGTTGAATGGTTTGAGACTTGTAAGGATGATTTGGGAATTACCATATTTAACAGCGAATTAAATATTCAGGGTGGATCCAAATTAGAGTGGAGTTATTTAGTTCATTAAATGTTTGGTATTCTGTAAAGTTATCAACCAATATATGTAATAAAAGGTAGCGTAAATGTAAAAATTACGAATAATCAACAATATATGTACATGAATAAATTGTTATCAGTACAACTTTTTTTTTTGCAAACTTCAATAAACAAATATGCAATATGAATTACACTATAGACGGTTTTAGATCGTCTATTTTTCCGTCACTTTCACTTTCAGCCCATTGCAGAATACTTTGATTTTGTTATTTTCCGATAATCATAAACATCTTTCGGAAAAGGCGATACATATATGTTTTGCTTTCAGGTGATATCGGAGCACAACCCAGATGCACGGACTGAGCACATTCTTGACAATGATAGAAAGAAGCATTAGGATTAATCTCGTCTTCGCAAACTTCACAAAAATAATCACCAACATGGTTTTCAACTGGGCCGTGAGTTAGGGTCATTGGATGCTTATCATACTTGTGTCTAATTATCTCAGGAAACAACAAAGCACACGCAGGATGCAGATGAAAATCACACGTCTTGCAACTTAATGAAAGTTCTTTGTTGGATGTGAAACGAGACAAACACATACGACAATAATCTTTACTATCTCCATAGTAATCTTGTGAAAGTAGGTGAAATGGATGAGATATATGTGTGATTTTCTCAGGTATAAATGCACAAGTAACATGAAGGCTATAATCCCAATTGACACACTTGTAAAAAAGTAGAGTGCCGAAATACGTGTTGTAGCACTTGTGACAACGGAAATCCGAACGCCAAATATGTTGATTTGCCTTTGTGAGAAGAAAAGTAACTTTATGCTTACCGATGTGACCTTTTAATTTAACAGGAAAACGAGTGCACCACTCATGGATAAAAAAGTTACATCCATGTGTCCACAATAGGTTTTCGACATATATAGCATGATTTTTTAACACGGTAATTTATTAGATTAGGAAAGGATATTGTTGTTGTTATCGTTGAAGAGGTTGGCATTTTATCATCATTGCATCCTGTTTCCACAAGAATTAGTGGATGTTCATGACTAAAATGAGTTATGCTTGTCTCTTTATTTTCTTTCCAAAAGAAGTCCTCTATTTTGTTGTAAGTTTCATCCGTGAGAGGAAGATGAAAAACATTTGGATCGTCTTTATAATTTCCTGATGAACATAAAAATAATTGATCAATAAATACTTAATAGAAGAATAACCTTTTAGGGAAGGCTTCTTTTGAAAACCAAGTGAAACCAAAAAAACCACTATCATCACGTATCTACATATATTTAAATAATATGATATACATACATGTAATATACAAGTTACATATATGTAAAACATGTTTTATAATGATTTTTATGGTTTTCAAGAATTTTAGTGGTTTTGGTTTGATCCTCATCCTAACCTTTTATTGCATTAAAGTATATTTGCTACAATTTTTTCTATTTCAGCAACTTGTTTTACATTAAGCCAACATAGACGAGATGGGGTTTTGGAATGGATTAAATTAACCAAAAATATACAATTCTTTATCAGTTAATATAATGATTTACGTATAATTGTACGGAAATATAAGTACGTTACACCAGATAAGTAAATCCAAGTGTCGACCACTTAATTTATCGGTTTACCACCATCAATCAAATAGTCCTTTTTTCTTTAATAACTTTAAGAATTGTTTTTTTAGTTTCTTCGTTTCATCTCTTTAATGAAAATGATCTTCTTAAAAAATATTTTAAAGCATATATATGTTCCTAAGAAAAACCTTGAAAATGAAAAAAACTTAAAAAACCAGTCATAATCATTATTAATCATTTTTTTTTTTTTTTTCTGTTTTCTGTTTTTTATAGCTTTTAATTATAATGTTAGAAATGTAACAGAAGGAAAAAATTAAAAAAATTTGTAGCTCATTCAATTACATATATGTAACTTGTATGCTATGTAAATACACATTGCATGAATTACATGTATGGGGCTTCATTGGTTACATACGTAACTTCGTGAGCTTCATATTTTTTTCAACTTTTTTTTTGTTTATTGTATTTATAATCTTAAAAATTAAAGTAATGATAACTAAAATTTTAAAAATTTCATTGATTTGAGAAGTTTTCTAAGTTTTCTCCATATTTAAGAGTTTTCTCATTATCCCTCTCCTAGTCTCCTATATATATATATATATATATATATATATATAGGTTACACATCTATGTATTACATGAGGTTATATAATAAAAATATATAATTATATGCACAATTTTTTAGCTAGAATACTTTTATTGCCCAACGATACAAAACTAAATTATTTAACAAGTTTTTAAATATTTATTTGTACATGAAATCAGTTACTTTGTTTGCAACTTAACCATTGTTATCTATCTTTACTTTTTTCCCATGATAATGTCACGTATATTTGATCATCATGTTATTTTATATTCAAAAACTTTAAATTTATTGTTGATACTCGTCTTGTACCCAATAAACACTAAATCCTAAGCTAAATTTTGAGGTAGTTCAAAAAACAAACCTTAAACTCGAAAAACTAAACTCTAATGTTAAGTTCCAAACCTCCAAATATTAAAGCTAAACCTAAACCCTAAAACTAAACCTTAAAGTTAAACCAATAAGATAAATTGAAATATATATCTAAAAGCTAAATTTTAAACCCTAAAAAAGTAGACCCCGAATTTTTTTGTTAGGGTTCGACGAAACGGTTTTACTTCACAGAAATGAACTCAACTGGAGTTTGTTTGGTTCGAGTTTTCGGAGTTGTCGCAACATTTTAAATATAAAAACTTATCATTCTATATTTTAGAAATAAACTATAAGTGAAATAATTTAAATATATAAGCAACAAAAATATGTAAATTGAAAATAATAAGAAAGATAAATATATAGATTGAAAATAATAAATTTAAATGATTTTTAAAATTTAAATATATTTTAAAACCATTTATTAGTATTAGATATTATAGTTTTATCTTCTATTATTACTTTTTAAACCAATATTTACAAACAACGTCAAAAGAAAATTGCAAAAAGTAGAAAGAAGTGAATAAAGAGAATATTTACAAAGAACGGATATAAAAACCTTTTTTTATAAGTTGGTGAATTAAATAAAATTTGGATAAATTTAATTGAGATGGGTTGGAGGTGAGGGTATGTTATTGTGTATGAATTTTGCATCTCCTAAAGAAACATAAATACAATTACCGGAAAAGAGAAATAGTTCCTTGCATTTATATACAACTAACACGTTGCAAAAGGAAGTAACAGATTTACCTTTGGGTTCAGCGAAAGGATTGCCTTTTGAATAGGCACAATACAGGTGAACATAATACCAGCATTTATAAAACCAAAGACATTCATTATTAAAAAAAGAAATGTCGCATACCCTACATGAAGGATAAAATTTAGCTTTTTTGATCTTCTTTCGGAAACGAGTAAGTAAGGACGAGTGGGTGAGAATGAAAGAAATGGTTAGACGTCTCATCTTGAATTAGCAACCTTTGGAGCTGGATTATGGATGAAAGAACAAAAACATGTGGCACAATGATAGAACAATGATAACAAAGTTGTTTATAATGAGGAATACATGTACATATTTGACAATGCTTTTGTAGGAAAAGGGAAAGAGTATGAGCACTATGTGAGACATGTTTTAACCTGGTTGGAACATTGATCACATTTATAGTAATACTTATGTACAAAGGTGATTTTTTGACAACAAAGACTGCATGAACATTGGAAGGCTTGTTTGATAATCAAATCTGTCTCATCATCGTATACGTCTTCTTCATGTGGATATGTTGGATTCAAATCTATAAGAGTAAGTGAATTCATGTTGTAACATCGCCATTATGGTGATTGTATTTATTTCTCTTTTTTTTGTACGATCTAAGACTTAAGAATGAAAGAGACTTAACAAAAGAGACATGAGGAAATGTGTTTAAAGTGAATGAGAGAATGTAATAGCGAATAGAAAATATGTATAATACAGAGAAAAGTAAGGTATAATCGATCTTATAAATTAGAAAATAAAATTCATATCCTTTTCTTTGTTCGTCTGTGAAGTAAGGATACAGCTCCATTCAGTGGCGAACCCAGAAAATTTTTTCCTGGAGGTCGAAATTTTCTTAAGGTCGTTTGAGTATTATTATATAGTAATTTTTTTCAATTTTTTATCGGGTCGGTTAGGTCGAATCGGGTCGGGTCAAGATAAAGAAAGAGAATAAAACTAAATTGTGGGTTTGTTTAGCG
>WOUH02071334.1:0-10032 GCA_009936405.2 Stevia rebaudiana
TACTTGTATTGTATTGTAATTTGCTTCCGCTTTTGTAATGTAAACTCTGATTATCAGTTATGAAATGAAAGCATGTTGTTTGGTGTAATATGTGTTGGATATTAAACCGGTTGACTCGATCCTGCCATACTGAGCAGTTGACAAGGCGACCCGCTCACGGACCGGTCAGAGACCGGGGGCCGGGGAGCGGGGTGTCACATCGGTCGCCCCGCCCAAACATAACTAAGATTCGTCCTTGAACACAAGACCTCCCATTGTAGCAAACA
This sequence comes from Stevia rebaudiana, assembly GCA_009936405.2. Lineage (NCBI taxonomy): Eukaryota > Viridiplantae > Streptophyta > Magnoliopsida > Asterales > Asteraceae > Stevia > Stevia rebaudiana. Next base: position 267 of record WOUH02071334.1, read on the forward strand.
AGTCTCTATAAAATAGGCTAGTCTCTCACGCATTATTTTGATGATCTTAGAATATCAACATAAAATATGTTTAATTAATCTACCTCTAATAAAACATTCTAAAAAATGACACGTGTCATTTTCTCAATTTTTCTACAGCTTTTTGATTATTTAAAATAATTAGATAAATATTTGAATTCTTTTATGCCTTTTTAGATTATCTTAAATTTTAAAATAATTTGTTATTATCTAATTAATTATTTATCCTATATTTAAAAAAAAGTAAACTGCACTTTTTATCCATTGAGTTTGCAATACTCAGCAGTTTTAGTTCACCGTTAAGAGAAACGGTCTACAACGCTTCAAGTCTTATCAATTTTCACCCCTAGCATTTTAAGTCTTAAAATTTTTCATCCCAGACGTTTCAAGTCTTAACATTTTTCGTCCATAACGTTTTAAGTCTTAATAGTTTTCGTCCCTAATGTTTCAGGTCGTAACGGTTTTCGTTCCTAACGTTTCAAGTCTTAACAATTTTATGTAAAGGTATAATGAAGAAAATTGTTAAGACTTGAAATGTTATGGACTAAAACGATTAAGGGTCGACTAAAACTCTTTAAGTCTTAATCCATAATGTTTCAAGTCTTAATCCATAACGTTTCAAGTCTTAACGGTTTTCGTCCCTAACGTTTCAAGTCTTAATAGTTTTTTATAGGAAAATCTACTTTATTTAAATTTTAAATTAGACATTTCTTTAATTTGTCTGATTATTAACTAAATTTAAGGAATCTGTATTTAAAAAGTTCTTAATGAATAATTTTAAAATCTCAAAACATAATTTATACTCATAAGAGTGTCAAACATTTATTTTTTTAAGTGTTCATAATATATTAACTTAATATATATATGAAATGATTCAATGATAAATTTTAAATGTTAATTATGTAACCCCGTATAATATACGGGTTTTAAGCTAGTATCAACATAAAATATGTTCAATTATTTTTTTTAACGGAAATATGTGCAATTAATTTTTTTTAAGGAAATATGTGCAATTAATGCACGATAACACGTTGCAGAAGAGCAAGAACAAAGCAAAATATGTGCATCTAATGCACGATCCAAACGTGAGGTAGTTATCTGAGCCTCTCAAACTACAAATTCAAGATAAACCCCCATATATACATCTTTACCGATTCAAGACATCTAATTAGGGATTAGTGAAAAGTGTTTTAACTGACTATCACTTAAAAGATACATGCCTTCGAAATAAGAAAAAACCTAAAAAGATATATGCATTTTTATATAGTACATTATAAACATGTCTTCAATAAATTAAACTAAATCCAATAAAGAATTTTAAGTTTTACAACATGCAACTTTAATTAACATATATATATAGTAGATATTAGGTAACTGTATGATCACATGTTATAGAATATATTAGTTATCTTGATGATGATAGATTATCATCATAAAACTTACCCTACCATCTAAATATCAACAACAATATAATTGTCCGTAAAAATAAACAATTTATGAAAAGATCGAAAAATTGATGTAAAAAGAGAGCATGGTTGACACATGGTCAATTGCTCGTGTCTAGACAATTAAACAAGAAAAACAAATAACAAATTATCACATGTTGAAAAAGAGCACGTACAATGCACAATATGTGCCATCATTAATACATGATTTGTCCGTGAGTTTAGCTAGGAAAACCGGGCAAGTGATGGTATACACTTCTTTACAGATTCAAGACATCTAATTAAGGATTAGTGAAAAGCTTTTAATTGACTGTCGATCACTTAAAAACAAAATGCATTTTATCTGATGCTTTTTTTAACCTCAATTCTATTCATTTCATTCCCTTTAAATTTTTATCTACCTTAAACATAATTCACCCACATTTTCAACCATGAATTTTTATGCAAGTTTTTGCATACAACTATTTTTTAAAATACATTAATAGTAGGTCTAAAATAACTCACTTACTTCTCATTTAATGGTTTATTAAGTAAAATGTGCAAAAGTCGTGGTTTAAAATAACCTTAATATGCTCATTAATAGTACAGGACCTTTTTTTATTCGAGTTAATTATAGTATATAACTTAATGTTGGATGTATAAGAAGTAACATACATAATGTGGATTTATAAGAAGTAACATACATAATTTGATATAATGTTCATATGAAAACTACTAAGCATCAATAACGTATTATTTACTGAAGCTTGTATATATTAATGAAACGAGTTATAAAAATAGATCCTTGGCTATAGTCTTTGATGAGATGGTGGTATGTTCCTTCACTTGGATGAAACATAGAAGGAAATTTCATTCTTTAGATTGAAAGAAATGGTGTGATTTTCATGTAAATGGTTTGTTTTTCATTTTCCTATACTTCTTGTTTTTTTTTTTTTTTTTTTTTTTTGAACGGTATGTTAGTTTATACTTCATGTTAGATTAGACTCATGCCTGAGTTCGAATTCTAGTCCCTGCAACTCAGAGATTTATCTGGGTAGCGCGCCCCCAAAGATTCTAACTCAGGACCTCCAAGGAAGTTCAGCCTAAACCTACATCTCCCCACATCACCTTAACCAGTTGAGCTAAGGATCATTGGTGCCTGCTTCTTGCTAGTTTTGGTTTTTATAAAATTTCATTTGCCGGTCAAAAATAAGTTATATGGGTAAAATATCTGTCAATCCAGAATATGTTCGTCAAATAAGAATATAAATGCTCGACGAAAACTTCAAGATAATAGTCTTATAAATCCGTAAAGGTTTTGTATAATTAACGAGTATATTAAAGTTATTTTAAACCAAGACTTAATTTTGTACATTTTACTCAATAAACCATAGGGGTAAATTGAGTTATTTTAAAACCAAGACTCTTGTACTATAAAAGTTATATTAATGTCTAAGTTTAAAAGAAAAATATTTAGAAAAAAACTTGTATAAAAATTCATTAAAAAAAGTAACGCCTAGTAGACGTAGTAAAAAATATCGGTGAGTAATGTTTAAGGTAGGTAAAAGATTAAAGAGATCAAATACGGAGTAAATTGAGGTTAAAAAACGCTGGCTAATAGACATGGATATTTTTTTGTAGCTGTGGACATGACACGCTACATGGCATTATCTAATAGGTTCAGCAGACAAGATGATTTTGGCTATGTAATATGTTCTCAAAGGCCAAGTGTTAGGCTCTAATTGGGTAAGAAAGAGACGCTAGAAAAACACAAGAAAGTGCTAACCGCTGAAGTGATATTTATCAATACGTGAATGGTTGTTGATCAGTTTTCTAGCCAACGCTTTTTCTTGTCTTAGCCGGCGCTTTCATGTTCATTTTGATAAGTTCTTGGTTAAGCATGTTTAATTTGGAAATTTTAAAAGATAACATGCCTTTCCAAATAAGAAAAAAGAAAAACTAAAAAGATATAGGCAGTTATATGTAGTTTATAAAAATGTCTTCAATAAATTAAACTAAATCTTATAAAGAATTATAAGTTTTACAAATTGCAACTTTAATTAACATAGTAGATATAGATATTAAGTAACTATCTTAAGTGTCTTAATATTTTTGAAATAATAATACTTTATTATCAAAACATTAATTGTTTCGTGAACACTTACGAGTTACCACTATGGATATGTGATATGAATTTACAATAGTTGTTAGCATTTGTGTATGTATGATCAAATGTTATAGAATATATTTGTTATGATTGATTATCATCATAAAACATACTCTACGATCTCAATATCAACAGCAATTGTCCGACACACGGTGATCTATTGCTCCTGTCTAGATAATTAAACAAGAAAACACCAATAACTATATCTAATTAAGGATTAGTGAAAAGCTTATATGTGCCATCAATACAGAATTTAACCGTGCTATAGGAAAACCAGGCAAGTCATATACACATCCCTACAGATTAAGGATTAGTGAATAGCTTTTAATTGACTTTCGATCACTTAAATAACAAATGCATTTTAATGAAGCTTATACTTTTTTATGAATATTTAATTGCGTGATCATCTGGCCTCACCATGCCAAACAAATTAGCCTTCTAACTAGCGAATCGCTGAAAGTGTGGCAACCTCGTCCCACTAATACAGGAGGAAACCCACTTTGTGGGAAAACCTCATAGCTCACCCAAGAACTTTTTTTATGTCCTGCTCTGAGTGAGACTCCAATCTGCAACCTCTGATTTGATAAGTACCCATAATACCATTAGGACAAATGTCTCTTGGTATTTAATGAAGCTTATACGTGTATGATAAATTAACTAAATCTTATAAAGAATTTAATCTTTTACAAAACGCAACAATAATTAAGAAAGTAAATATTAGGTAATTATCTTAGATTGATTAAATTATTAAAATTGATAATAATAAAACTTTGATATCAAAAACATTAATTACCCCATGTTTAATATCTCTCATTTTTATGATTTAATATATATTAGTTGTACCCACATCTCCTACCCATCCCACAACATCAGTACTCATACTATAAAACCCCATGAACTGCTCACATGTTTGAAACGAGGACACATAACCGAAGGTTAAATCCGTAAGTAAACAGGATTCATCAACATGACCTTTTCCCCTCTTGTTGCTTATAATGACCCTGAAAAACGGTCTGAACCCATCGGATCACCAACGGTCGGTAGATCATCGGCCTCTAGAAAGGTCATAATAACGGGTTTATTTGCATACATTCTGGTCCTATCATCATTGACCGGTGTGATTTACAACCAGTTACAAAGGCCTCTAGGTCACTGGCAGGCGACTGCCACCACGATTATTTCAGGGTTACCGAAGATTGAGATTAAACCGAGACGAGTGGAGTGGTCCGAGAAGGTCTTCAAAGGTGGTGATACACGTGATGATAGCATAAAATGGCAACGATCTGTTTATCACTTTCAACCCGATAAGAATTTCATTAGTGGTATGTTAGAAAAAAACTAAGCATGTACATATTTAAACTGTGATTTTTTTCTTAATGTGTGTCAGATAACACCGTGCTTATAAGTTACATAACTATATTATGCGATTCCCATAATTTTATTGTTAATGTTTGTGGCTGTTTTGGTCTTAATTTATATTTTGTTTGAAATGTGATTATTTACTAATATGTGTTTTTTTAATTTATTTGCGCGGCTTTGGCTTATTTTTGATGGATGGTTTTTGCTGATGCACTGCACTTCAGACCCTAATGGTTAGTATTCTTTTAATGAAAAACAACTTCTCTGTAGTCTTTAGGTTTTATTGAATTACATACATGGATTCAACTTATTTCATTAGAAATGTATCCAAATTCATTTATATAGACCACTTTGATATAAACAAGCTAGTTCGACGAAAAGAATACATTTAAATAAATTTCATATAGGTAATATTAATCTTAAAAAGCTAAAAAAAATTGGGGTGGTTGAACTTAGGTTACAAAATGAGTTATTGATTTATTATGAATAATCAATAAGTAAAAAAAATGTTAGTTTAATCTATAAGCACTTTCAAAAAACGACTTTTTGAAAAAAAAAAGTAATAAGTTGTTTTTTCAAAATTCACATATATTGTCTTTTCTAATTAACTTATAACTTATTGTCATAATATTACAAATCTACCTTCACCGTTTACCCACTCTAACACCCACCACCAACCAACCCTATCGCCACCCACCATCCACCGCCATCGTCGCTACCACCCACACTGATGCTGCCACCAACCACCGTCACCTGCCACCACAACCCACCTCCATCATCACCGACTGCACCGCCACACACCACTACCACCACCCACCACCACCGTTGGCACTCACCATCGCCACCCACCAACATCCACCACCACCACACACCACCGCTAACCACCATCACCACCACTGCCACCATCCACCACCGACCACCGACTACACCTACTACAAAATGTGTCTGGTAGTTACATTTTGTTATAAAATTGAAATGTAATAATTTTATTTGTTGATGATGTCTTCGACGGTTGATGGCGAATGGTGGTGGTAGTCGGTGACGAGGTCGTAAGGACGGTTGTGGTCGGTGGCGGCGGGCAATAGCGGCATGTGGTGAGCGGGCAGTGGCAGCAGGTGACATGGGTAGACGGCAGCAGGGGCGACGACAGATGGAAGCAGACAGTGGTGATAGCGGTGGGCGGCAACAAATGGCATAGGTGGTGGTGGCAAGTGGCACTAGGAGGTGGGTGGCGGCAAGTGGCACTAGGAGGTGGGTGGCGGCTGCAGATGGTGGGTAGCGACGAAGGTTGTTGGCAGTTAGCGGTGGTTGGTGGCATCGATGATAGAAGGTGTTGGAGGCAGGTGGTGGCGGCAGTGTCAGTTGATTTCGACAGTTAAGGGTGAGCGGTGGCATCGTCGATGATTAGACGATGAGTACTTAAAAGATTCATAAGAAGTACTTCGAAAAATTAGAGGTTTTGAATTTCGTTAAATGTGAGATTTTGTTGGAATTTGTTTCGATATTTTTTTATAACCAACAAAACACGATAACACATGAAATTTAAATTCAAAATCACTATAATTCTGTATAATATTGTCCAACTAAATAGACACTTAGTATAATATATAAAATATGCGGAACTATCATGTAATATTGTAATGTAATAAGATGCAATATAAATTCTGTCTAATAAACAATTATATATCTCTCTACAATGTGTCAATGTCATAGGATATTCTTATATTAAAAAATATATATTTTAATTATATAATTCATATATATTTAAATGTAATTTCAAAGTTCAATATTTATCGTTTTCTTTTATGATTAGTAATATTGTATAATACTTAAGATATTAAGTAACATAAGCTTTTGGCAATTGGATTTTAATAATTCAAACTACAATCAATTGGCCAATAATAATCTTAACTATCACTTTGACAAAAAATAATCTCAACTATCACTTTTGTAATCAATAGCAATCATAGAAGCAAAATTATTAAAGATTTCAAACTGATTCCCTCTCAATTTCAACTAAAATGATAATTATAAAAGACTCACAAATAAGTATAAGCAAAATCAAGAGAAAATCATTTGTAAATCAACTAGAAATCTTTGATCATTTTGCTTCTAAGATTGCTATTGACAAACAAAATAATACTTTGATTATTCTTGATCAAAGTGATAGTTTGGATTATTATTGACCAATATGTCATAATTTGGATTATTATAATTCCAGTTTGCCAAAGCATTATTATGTTTAAGTTTTAGTAAAATATTTCACATATATATTACATTTTTGTTTCGATTCATTAGTTTCATTTTTAGTTTTATTCTAATTTAATTGTATTTTGTTAAATATAACATTGTTTTATTGTTGTGTGTAATAGATATACTTCATTTATGTAAAACAAATTCTCATCATACGAATTTTTGTGACATTATAAAATGAATATTTTTTTTGGGTTATACAATTCCGTGTAATACACAAACTTATAACATTTTTTAATTATTTTATTTAAATAGAACTTATATATTAAAATAGTTTATCATTTATCTATTCCATTTGTTATCGGTAATAGTATACTAAGACTTAGAATATTAAATATCATAAACATTTTCATAGTTTAGTTTAATAATGTTCTTAAAACAAAATTACATAATACATTTTAATTCAATTCCTTACTATTTCATGTTTAATGTTCTTCTAATTAAATTGTATTTTGTTTAATGTAACAATATATTTGTTGTATGTAAATAAAAATACTTCGTTTACGTAAAACAATATTAACGACATATTAGATTTGGCAACTATCATATAATTATATATATTTTTATTATACAATCTTGTATAATACATGGTTTTGTAGAATTTTTTTTTTTAAATGGGTTTTTTGAGATGGATTGATGGTTTTTGGATAATATTTGAATTTCATTTAATTTTTGTAAGCTCCGTAAATGGCATTTACAGATGTTAAAGTAGTCCACATGCTCCGTAAATCCCATTTACGGAGCTTACTTTTTTCACTTGTAAAACCCACTTAACTTGTACCATTTAGGAGGCTTACTTTTTCCTTGGAATCTCACATGACTTTAGATCAAAATGTGTCACGTCTGCATGCTCCGTGAATGGCATTTACGGTGCTCCCAAAAATCAAATGAATTTTAAATATTACCAAAAAACCATCAATCCATCTAAAAAAAACCTATTTAATAAAAAAAATTGGTTTTGTAACCCTAGTACCCCACTATTGTTAACTAAAAATATATATTTTTAAAAATGTATATTTTAGTCCAATTTAAACTTAAATCTATAATCTATATCTATAGCATATAATAAATATAGTTTGTTGTGCACACATGTCACTTTCTTATGCCTCTTAATTATAGTTTTTCTGTTTTTCTCTCCTATTAAATATTTATCTATCATATTATATTTATTAAACAATTATATTAAATATTTGTAGTTTCTTCATATAAGCTTATTTTTTTAATATATTAAATAATTATTGTAAGCAAACACTTTTTAAAAAGCATAAGTTTTAATATAATATTGAATGCTTATAAAACAACGACCTTATTCTAAAATACAAATTATTTTAAAACCCGTTTTTTGTAAAAGATAAAAGTTTATAAAACACAACATACAAAAAAAACTATATTATTATTTTATCACTAAATAGACTTATTTATAGATTGATTCATTTTACTTTTATTCAAAATAAAATTTAATAGATGCTAAATCTTAATTATCAATATTTATTATTTTAACCTGAGTAATACACGAGACTTAAAATAGTAGATAATTAAAAGTAACTAGACACGTATAAATATCGTATGTTTAGTTTTTTTAGAACATCAGTTGGTGCAACAGCCTACGACCGTTGCACTCAGAGGTGTAAGGACCGAGATCGAAACCCCACCTCTAACACCCTGAGGTGTTTTTCGTCGGCATTGGGGCTCCCCCATGCTGCGATCGCAGCGGAGGCTCACCACAACCATCCTTACGGGCAAGTTGATTGGAGTCGAAACTCGTCAACCAACTGTTGGGCAGGAACCTTTAACTTTGCCACGTAAAACCCAGGACCTCTCGGTCACTGTGCTCTCCCCTTACCATTGAGCTAACTTTTCAAGACATCACTCTTATCATTTCATCATCAAATAATGAACCTTGAAGCTCATTATATATGTATTCCAATTTAGACCTTTCATTTATCTTATACAAATGAAACCAATAATTCTATTAATATAATTATGACTCCAATTAAAAAAGTCATAATCACAATATTAAATAAAAGGCTTAATTAATAAATTAATTGCTACAATTTATTTAAAGGATGTAAGACATTTGCATAAGAGATACCAAGTTTCACAATTTTAATTTTAACCACTCAACTTGAGGATTGACATCTCAATTCTGAAGGTTACAGAAAACGCATTTTCACTAAATTCCCAACAAACCTTTCCGTTATAACCATCTCCTATATCTACATAAACATATATTAACTTTATGAACACACTAATATATTATAAGAAGCTTATGAACACTACATGATTCAATTCGTTTTTTATTTACTTTTTCTTTTTATTCAGTTGATTCGGTTTTGGTTCGATTAATTTGCTCGCCCAACGCCCGTAAAGGCTAAAACAATGAACTTGATTACAATTTACCCAATTATCCGTATTAGAGAAAAGTTTTTCCCGCTTAATTTTTTCTTGGATTCTAACCCTGTACTTGTAAAGGGCTGCATTTACTATCTCCAATGCAAAGGGCTGCATTTACTACATGCAGCCCAGTCATTACTGCCACATCAGC
>WOUH02071402.1:0-10029 GCA_009936405.2 Stevia rebaudiana
AATGGAAAGAATTGACATGTTTTGAGTGTGGAGGGAAAGGGCACAAAAGGTTTGACTGCCCAAAATTAAAGAAAGATGGGAATGCTTCGAAGCAAGATGGAAGCAAAGGCAATGGATGTGCCAAAACCCGAGCTTTCACCATAACCACAGAGGAGGCTAAGGTTGAGTCAGATGATGTATCAGGTACATTCATTGTTAAATAATGTGCGTGTTAATATATAAGTTGAATTTGTACTAATAGAGGTTTTGCTAGATAAGGATTAGACTAGGATGCACCTGTTGTATGTCAGTTCTATAAAGTCTTTTCCAAAAAGACTTGACTTACTTACTTCCAAGTCGAGAAATGAGAATTAGAATTGATTTAATTACCGATAGATAAGTGTGTGGTAAAGTATCCATATCGACTAAATCCTTTCGAAAGTGAAAGCATTTACGACACAATAAGTGTTGAAAGAAGAGGACGTTAAAAATGAAAAGATCACCTTGGGTTTCATAATCAAGCTACCGCGTACAGCTAAACAGTATGACTCCATACGTGTGATTAAGAATCAGTGGGAATCTTAAGAGTAGAAGATAGATTAAATTAATGTGGAGGATTAGGTATTGTTGAAAGTATTCCCCATGGAAAGGTCTTATCCGGTTTAGAAAGAAAGAAAAGTTGAGTCCGAGGAACATCGGCCGTTTAAAGATTAGAAAGGATAGGTGAGATAGCACGTAAGTTGAAACTGCTAGAAGAATTGAATAGCATACATCGACAATTCATATCTCGTATATACGAACGAGATAGAAGAAAGAGATCTTATGAGTATTTATGATGAGCTAGGAGCAGATGAAAAGTTGAGAAGAGTTAGAAGGCCAATAGATATTATCGGTGACGATGAAACGAAATCGTCAAGATGGTAAAGAAAATAGGAGTGTGGGAAGGAATCTGAGGATACCTGAAAACCGAGATAGATGAGAGAAGACTACCTTTGATAGTTGAGATGAGAAGAGGTTTAGGGGACGAAACCTTTTTAAAGGGGGTAGACTTGTAACACCCGGTTTTCAGATTAGGCATGGCCTAGATATTTATGATAGTTATGTTATCGATAAAAGGAAAACCCATGATACCTCGATAAGCGCATCGAGATGATTGGACAGATCCCGAACCTAAGATTAATATCATTAAGATGATGTAACTTGATGTTAAGATAATATAAACGTTATTATCTTGTTTGTTAGAGAAATTAGATTCAAATGAGTGTATGCGAAATTTGGGTAAGAGCAAAGGTTTGAAAGTTACACGAGAAACGAGGAACGTTTTATAGGTCCAAAATCTCAAAACCTCATTAGGAAGTGAAACCAATGGGGTTAGATAGGAAATTGAAAATCTTGAACGTAGGAAAAAACCGCACGCGAAACGGAGTTTGAACGAAGCGGGAAACGTCGAAACAAGTTTAACCAGTCGCTGATTCGGACGAACCACGCATCGACACATGGCAGGCCACATGTCAACACGTGGCACAAGGGAGGACATGTGGCAGATCAGTCGGGTGAGTCATTGGACACGTGTCAAGACCAGGGGATGAGTCAGCGACACGTGGCGCCACCAGAGTTGGCCTCGTGCACCAAGACTACGCACCACGCGCTGATGGTGGCTAAAGAACCACGCGATGCGCATAGATCTGCAGAAGTTACCTACAAAAGGCTGCACTCGGGCATCTCATTTGTGATATCGGATTTCAAATCTCTGACCGATTTTACACTCAAATACCCCTCTAAACTCATAATGGAAGAAGTTAGGTGTTCGGGAAACACCAGAAAGCTCTCGAGAAGCTCTCGGTTCGCATGCGAAGTCGGTAGTGCGGGATATACTTAGAACGATAAGTGGAGGTTCTGATCGGTTAAGGTGAGTTTTATGAGCCCCCTTTTTAGTGATAAATGTTTTGGGCAATACATACTGTTAAATGTCTAGAGGCTTAAAAACCATATAGATTGTGTAAGATAGAATGATGATAAATGTGTCATTGTAATACCCGTGGTGAGTCGGGATTATAATATAAACAATAAATCTTAAAATGGTTTTTAATAAAAAAAATAGATACTCAGGGTATTGGGTATAATCTTTGATTGTGGAAAGAGGTGGTTTTGAATAGATACTCATGGTATTGGGTATAGATAGTGGAAAGAGGTGGTTTTGACACGAAAATTGGTTTTGGCTTGAGGCCAGGGCTTGGAAAGAAAAGAACGTTAGAAAGTCTTTTACTTGGACAGAGGTTAGTAAATAGGTTAGAAAACGTCTCTTAGTATAGTAGTACGGAATAGAAGGTATTGTAGAAAGAAATAGAGTCGATGCAGTAATTGTGTTAAAATCGACAGAGGTCGATAGTATAGTCCTAGCAATACGGTAGTTAGACAAGCGTATTACTGTCCAACTCATTGCGGTGGGGAACAATGCTCTTGTTGAAGAGTAGCCCTGAGATATCGGGTAGCTGATCAGTTGACTGTTTAATTAAGGTTGGTGACGACCAGGCCGGCATAGGGTAAACGTAACCCTAGAGAAATTGCTTAGGAAAGTGCCGTTAGTATTGAGACTAACGAAGGTCTCGGGTACGTTGGTGCCCGAAGACAGAGAGCAGACTGGATGTCGATTTGTCTATTTTCTAGAAACATGTAAAGCCTTGAATAGTTGTGTCGTGTCATATAAAAACCTGTTTTTATGAATAGTGATATGAATTGTGTTGAGAGATACCGTGGTAAGCGGTAATAAAACTTAGAACTCAACAGCGAAAGCTGTGCGTCTTGAGTATGTATGCTAGTTTAAAGGGAAAGGAGAAAGCAGCAGGGCATGAAGCATATGGAAGGGGTCGGTGTAAGCTGCATTGGATTGGCATCAAGTTTTGAAGACTAGTAGTTAGTCTTTCGGATATTATGTATAGAGTGAGATTTAGCTTGTAAACTTAACCTTTGATATGAATAAAAGAAAGACTTCCGCTGTATATCTTTGTTTGCCATGTGTTGTTGTGTAAATCCAAACGTGACAGGATCTTGGGATTTGGGGCGTCACATACACGAAGAACACAAGGACAACCATAACAAATGATTAACCTAATAACAGACTAGGAGACGAGTTTATATACTACTCGTTTACAAAACAGCCTTCGGCCTAAGCCAAACCTAATCAGTTAATCTAACTAACTCGAGAACCCATTTAGTTACTCGAGAATCTACTTATTCACTCTTAGAAACACCAAAACTCTTATTCATGCCCTAACAATCTCCCCCTAGTTTTGTGTTTCCGGTGCTCCTCCATATCAATCTTCAAAACACTTAGGATCTTCACAGGGATGAAACGGGAACCCCTCGTGGTCGTGCGGAGCTAATCTTGATCCACTTATGTGGGTGATAAGATCTTGAAGGATTGAAAACATAGAAATAAGGTAGACTCTGTGATGCATAAGAGTAGACGCTACAGCATCACTCCAGCCACCACTAGCTGTCCTATCTTCTGGATCAGCACCTGATTGAACTGTTGAGTGATACAAGATCAAGAACTTTTGGTCAAGTTTCATACTAGTTGAGATTATCACATTAAACTACAAAATTTGGCAGTAATTGTAACCTTTCTGTTGTCTTGATACGCTTCATGCCAAAACTCCTTCCAATCACTCGAGCTCCAATGCTTCATTGTACCTGCACAAAAATCAAACACAAATCAGTAAACTATCTGTATTTATCAAACACCCAAGAACATTGTCGAAAACAACTGATGTTCTCAAACATTGTCTTCGTTCTCGAAAATATAAACCAATCTCGAGTTATCACTCGAACTCGGGTTCTTGACAAATCTCGAGTTGTACATCGAGAACCTTCATCTTCTTCCCAAAACTCGAGAACCACTCAAATTACAGTTTTTGAAACTGACTTTCACACACAACAACTTCATCAACCTTGGTTTAAACTCCATAACCACAACACATTTCTGATTATCTTTCAACTTCAGACGACTACCATTCATCTCCGATCCTTTACAAACTTGATTTCACACCTACTTCTCAAAAGATGAATAAGAATAATACACAAACTGCATATACCTTGAATTAGATCAACAAAAACGATGATATTGATAGCATGCATGTTGAATGATCTTCAAGATCACAACCAATTGATTTTATCACAACACTCGAAAATTTTCTCTTTTCCGGTTTTTCAAAGACAAGACGCATATTTATGGTGAGTTCATCGATATGTGTGAGATATTGTAATGATGAGAAAATATTTTCTCATTAATCATCATCAATAATACAAGATCTTCTTAACCGCCTTATCCAACCACTTATTTCAATAACAATTTTAAAATTCAAACATTCCAGGGATCATATCGTTCTCGTGTCAGTCAAAACTCATTTCAGTACTAGTACTAATGAAAACATCAAAACTGATTGCCAATATTTAATCCTTTTAAACTCCATCTTAAAACCTTTTACATAATTGTTCAGTGAATATTTCGTTTTAGCTCATTAGATATGTTTCAGTTGTGACCCACAACCCAAAGTTAGTAAACATACCTATTAAGCCTTATAGACTAGATTCATAATTTACCAAGTTAGGAATATTATCTAATCCAGTTTTGTTAATTTTTTAAAAAAATACCATCTCACCACAGAAAATAATGTATATTTAGTAAATTTTCACTAATTGCTTAGATGGAATGAATGAAGGTATGAGCATTTTGCACTTGTTATTTTTCTTTTCTTTTTCATAGAACTTTACTCAGAGGTGTCTCAATCTGGTGGTTAACCGAATAGTACGACACATAAGCTAATTCCTTTATATTTTCTATTTATAAAATAACAATAGATTTATTTCAACCTAAATGCTCAGCTCAAACAATGGACTGGTGGTTATTTGCGAGCGCCATCCATTGGATGTGCTATTTCAGATAAAATTTATAAAGTATAAAAGATGTTACGACTGCAATGGTGTTTTTCATATTTTAACAAATCATTTTCAAGTCAAAAACCCATTATGATAACGTCTAATTTTAATCCTTTTAGCCCTTTAAGCATTTCATTAGCCTTAGATGTGTTTCCCATTACAGCTTATTTCTTTTAAGTTTGTCACTTTTATTTCCTTAAAGTTTATCACTTTCTTATTAGTTACTTGGTCAAGTGAGCCTACTTACATATCAAATTCTAGTATGTTTTCTTTAGAAAATTCGCACCTTTATGATTTTTGAACTTACCTTTTAACGACGAAAATTTATATCATTTCCTATTTGTTAAAGTCTTAATTTTCTATGCTTATTTCTCCCACTAAATTTGTTCATAACATTAAAAAATTTATTTAAAGAAATTTTAAATTTTAGTTTTTAAGACTTTACTGGTTTTGGTCAAGTTAGTCCTAAAAAGTTATCATCTTAAGTAGTTCCACAAGCACATTGAAAGTCGGAATGCTAACTGATTTTGTGAACAGATCAGCCACATTTAGGTGTGTGTCAAGCTGTTCCATGGTAATAAGGTTGCGGTCATAGCAATCTCTTATGAAATGAACTTTCATGTCAATGTGCTTGGTTTTCGAGTGTTGTACCGGTTTCTTACAAATTTGAATTGCAGTATCATTATCACAAAAAATAGGAGTTTTATCGAAATTCAAATGTAATCCAGCAATTGATGTTGCATCCAAATGACTTGAGAACAGCATGCAGAGGCAACAACATACTCAGCTTCCGCAGTAGAGATGGAAACTATTTGTTGGTTCTTACACTGCCAGGAAACAAACCTTTCTCCTAGAAATTGACATCCAACAGAAGCTGATTTGCGAGCAATCTCACAACCTCCATAATCGCTGTCACTGAATGTATAAAGATCAGAGTTCCGAGGATACCATAAACCAAAACGAGGCTTCCCTTTGAGATATCTGAAGATTCATTTAATTGCTTTCAAGTGTGACAGTTTGGGCTTTTACTGATAGCGAGCGCATTGACATATAGCAAACATGATATCTGGTCTGCTTGCTGTGAGATACATCAATGAACCAATCATTGAACGATAATGTGTTTGATCAACCTTGGACCCATGTTCATCAGAAGTGAGCAGTGGTCGTTCCTTTATAGGAGTGACATCAGAATGACAGTCTTGCATCTCGAATTTTACTAGAATGTCAGTGACATACTTGCTTTGATGAATCAATATACCTTCAGAGTTTTGACGAACCTGTAGACCTAAGAAAGTAGTCATCTCACCCAATGAGCTCATTTCAAACTTCTTCTTCATTACGCATTCAAACTCTTTCCGCAACTTCTAACTTGTTGAACCAAAAATGATGTCATCGACATAGATTTGAACCAAGATTTGATCTTCATCGACATGTTTTAAAAATAATGTCTGGTAAATTGTGCCCTGGGTGTAACCATGCTATAGAAAATGTGCTGTCAACGTGGCATACCAAGCCCGAGGGGCTTGATGAAGACCATACAATGCCTTATCTAGTTTGTAGACATGTTCAGGTTTGTCAGAGTAAACAAAACCGGGTGGTTGACGCACATAAATCTCCTCTTGAACCTTGCCATACAGAAATGCAGTCTTAACGTCCATTTGATACACTATAAATCCCATGTATAAAGCATATGCAAGAAATAAACGAATGGCTTTTAGTCGAGCGACTGGTGCATAAACTTCATCATAGTCGAGACCTTTTATCTGAGCAAATCCTTGAACAACAAGACGTGCTTTATTCCTAATGATCACCCCACTGTCATCTTGTTTGTTGCGAAACACCCACCTAGTGCCAAGAGCTTTCTTTCCTTCTCGTAAGGGAACAAATTCTCAAACCTTCAATTGTTCAAACTGGCTCAGCTCTTGCTGCATGGTTGTAACCCAGCTTGGTTCTTCAAGTGCCATGTGGATGTTTTTGGGTTTTATTTGGGAAATGAAGCATGAGTATAAACACGCATTTATGCTAACAGACGTGCTACGTGTCTGAACACCTGCTTCCAATGGTCCAATTATATTCTCGACAGGATGATCTCTTTGAATGTGACCGGGGATAACAATATCAGGAACGATAACTACATCGGTCAAATTGGTTTCATTTACAACTGGATCGATGTGACCATTAGTGTCATTTGTTTCAATGGGATCATCAACAGCTTCATCATCAAGTGGTGTATCTTCATGGTTTTCTAAGCGGGCATCTGTTGTAGAATTGTCTGGAGTATCAAGAGCAGAAGAGCTTGAAGAGGGTTCTTCATCAGGTTGTTGTCTGGGTGGATCAATGGTCCAAGAGGCCTTTCTCACAAATTCCTCATGGTCAGCAGTGGCACTGGTCCCTGACAAGTTCAAATCATTAGTAGGAATATCAGATGAAATGTTAAAAGATTTGAACAAGGTGGCATAGTCAAAAATCCAATCTGGACCGACTCGAGCATCTGTTACATTCTCTTTGAGCGAGCAAATGTCATAGGATTCTACTATTTGTTTGGTAAGTTTATTATAAACTCTATAAGCTGTTTTACCAGCATATCCTACAAAGTAACAATAATCTGTGCGAGCACTGAACTTTGGGATTGCGTCCAAGTGTAATAATGTACAAGGACATCCAATGATTTTGAAGTGCTCTACAGATGGTTTATGATTGTAAACAATCTCATAAGGAGTCTTCATATGACGTTTGTTAATTAAGGCTCGATTTTGAATGTAACATGTTGTGTTGACTGCTTCAGCCCAGAAGAATGTAGGCAGATTTGAATCAATCAGCATAGTCCGTGCGGCTTCAATCAGTGTTTGATTCCTTCTTTCAGCCACTCCATTATGTTGTGGTGTTCGAGTTGCACTGTATTGCCTCGCAATCCCCTTGTCTGCATAAATAAATTCATTTCAGCATTCTTGAATTCAGTCCCGTTGTCACATCTGATTCCTTTGACCTTTTTGTTTGTCTGATTCTCCATGAATGTAACAAATTGTTTGATCAATTATGCAGTTTCACTTTTGATCTTTAAGAAGAAGACCCAGGTGAAACGGGAGTAATCATCAGTAATAACCAAGCAGTAAGATGCTCGATTAATACTTAACACATTCACTGGACCAAACAAATCCATGTGTAAAAGTTGCAGGACTTTATCATTTGAGTTGTAGATCTTTGACTTGTGAGCTTTGTAGTGATGTTTCCCTTTGGCACAAGCAACACATTTTTCGACTGTCATGAAATCTTTAACAGTAAGATTTCTCACAACATTGTCTTTTGCCAATCTGTTCAAATTCTTCAGCTTGCATGTCCCAGACGACGATGCCAAAGCATTGCATTCCGTTCGGACACCTTTGACATTAAGCAGACAGTCGTATCAGAAGACTGTTGGGTCATGTCCAGAAAATATGCATTATTTTTCCTTTTTGCTTAGACTAAGATCTATTCCTCTGGATGATTATTTCAGGCTTCAATATTAGACACTCTTTACTTGTGAAGTGCGTGGAATATCCCTTATCGTATATTTGAGAAACACTCAATAAACAGTGCTTCAGTTTAGGGACATAGTTTACATTTTCAAGTGGCAATGCTCCGCTGCTAACGACTCCTCGTTGAGTGATCTGACCTCTACTACCTCCAACAACAACTACATCTCCCCCATCATGGTGCTCCAAGTTTTGTAGTTGGGAGATGTCCCCTGTCATGTGCCTGGAACAGCCACTATCCACATACCATAATTTTAGGATCTTTCTCCATCGCTGTTCCTGCACATTTAATGGGACTAATTAGTTTTTGGTACCCAGAATTTGATACTTCTGGATTTCTTAGCAGAGACATTGTTTTTTTTCAGTTATTTTCACATGTTTGACACACTTAGTTGTTGATGTTTTATACTCGGTTTTATTTCTAACATTCATCTGTAAGTGATACCACTTGTTGCTATTCGAATGTGTCTGATTAAAAGATTTTCTATTGTTGGTATATGAAAGTTTGGGCGCGGTCTTTGGTTTTCACCAGTCACAATCAGAGGGCTTCGGTTTGGAACAAGGTGTAGTTTTTGGTTGTAAAGGGGACTTGTCCAATTCGAAACCTTCTGTTTTGGTTGCCGGGATGACACATAAGCAAGGTTCTTGCAGTTTCTTGCAATATGTCCAGGAGTTCCACAGTGGAAGCATGTATGACGTTTCACTTGAGTAACTTGTCTTTCACTGTGGCACTTTTGCGGTTTGAACACTTTATATTGTTCAGATCTGTGTGTCTCCCTTTTGCAAGGGCCTGTTTTCAGAACTTTTGTTGGTGCAGATGTTCCAACCTTTGGTTTAGGTGGAACATACTTACCTGTCCTAGATGTTTCATTATTAACTAAACAGTTGTCACAACCACAGAGCTAGAATCAATTTCATCATTTATCATAGCATTATCTCTAGAGCCACTACAAGCAGATAAGGAATCATTTAAGTTATTAATGATATCCTAATATGATATATTGGGATTCCAACAATCAACAATTTTCACACAAGCATTCATATTAGAAGGGATAAATGGAACTGAGTTACGAAGTGTTTCAAAATCCAAGGTTTTAGATGTTTTGCAATTGAATAAAAATTGTTTTTGAGTATCATTATCATTATTATAAGAAATAAGTGGATCAGCAATCTCATCATCTTCTTCACACCAATCCTCTATTATCACTCTATCTGCACATGAATCAGATTGATTAGAAGATATTTGGTGGACTTCAGGTTCAGTTACCTTTACTGAACTTGAAGTCGTTTCAGTATCAATTTCTTGTTTACGGTACCGCATGGTGGCAGAGTTTTTAATTTCCTGTTCAGTCATGGGTGTGTAAACTAGATGGCTGTTCAAAGGTGGAGGATTATTCACGAAAACATTTCCTCTAGCACCAATGACTTTCAAGGGGGTCTCTTGTTCGTTAACCTCATTTGATTCCCTACCCTTTGCATTCACCCAAACCGTTGGTTTTATCTCACCATCATCAATGTTATTTACATACCCCATGCCCTTAGTTTCTTGCCATTTCATTTGATTTTGAATCATGTTTTCCAAAACAGCAGAGGATACATC
>WOUH02071413.1:0-10028 GCA_009936405.2 Stevia rebaudiana
TTTGGGGGGTGTCGTGGGCGCGGGAAACGCCCCACCACGAGGGTATACTGGATAGTCTTAAAGTCGAAGGAAGATTGGGCTCATTTGCAAGAAATACGCGAAACTTTCACGTGGGAAGAAGGGAGGAATTTAATTGACCCAATGTTCTGTTTGATCTCGGTGTTTTATTGCGTTGTCAAGACTTGATGAGTTTTTTTGAAGAAGAGGAGAATGATGCAGATATCCCGGATCCAACGTGACTGTTCAAAGACCCACAAGACTACCTAAAAAATGAGTTTAATTTAATCTTTTAGAAATATTTTAAGCGTTTATCTTTTAGGTATTTTAGGCGTTTATCTTTTTAAGTATTTTAAGTGTTTATCTGTTTTGATTATTTCCTATTTTCGTGGATCTCATAGACTTTATATTTTGGGTTTTTTAATGAATATGTAGTTGGTTTTTTTTTCTGATAAAGTTTTAGTTATTGATTTTTCGGCTTTGAAGCCTCTTCGATTCAACGTGATTGCTAAGAACTGCATCAGAATCATTATAACATGTTCATATTTTTTAAGAGAAATCATAGAAGATCCAAGTTTGATCGCATCTGACAACCAAAATCTAATTATCTAAGTAAGCCCATACAATACTCAAACAAATACAATCCTCACAATACTTGTCAAATTCTTGAGGTGGATTCACATGTCATCCTTCTCTTTCCAATAATAACTCATTTTCATGGAAATCTAAATATTAGTAGTATACTATCAACCATTAATAATTAATAAATAGAGAGCTTACCTTTTTCTTATTTGACATCCGATGATGTAATGACCGAGTTTGTTGCAGCATGAACAACTTCTCTTTTTTGGAGCTTTTGTAAGGGTTTTTGATTCTAGTCGCACTTTTAGGACGACCTTCAGTAATAGTTTGAGTTAAAAGATCACAAACAGAAATTTTAGGCATCATATTTACTTGCGAACTTCCGACAATAGAATCTTGTGAAGCAGCCACAACCTGATTTTACTTCGTTTGAGTACTAGCCACAACCTGATTTTACTTCGTTTGAGTACTATGCTTTTACAATAACGTACTTCAACAAGATGGAATTTAGTTTCTTTATCGCAAATGGAGAGTCCCTAGCTTGTTCGATCATTTTTTGAAATTTGATTGAACACACCATAAAGTAAATGCACTGACTTCATTTCTATTATGTACGTCTTTGAGCCCAATAGTTCAATTATCCATCTTATACGTAGTTTTGGAGGTTTCATATTTAAGTTGGATGTGTAACAACCTCATATTCATTTTCCCCATATATATATATAGGAAAGTGAATATGGGGCTCTTATGCACCCAACTTAAGTGCGAAACCCCTCAAAACAACGTAATTTTGATTAAAAATTATTTTAATTATTTTTTCCTATTTTGTCTCTGTTATTTTTTTACTTATCAATATCTTGGCTCAATTAATCTTTTCCATTTTCAATCAATTTCACTCCAGCAAAGAAATCATAATCGTGATCTCCCAAAAGATGATTTGAATAAGAAATCAAAGGTTCTCTAATTCGGAATTTGAGTACACCTACAATTTTCTTCTCCAATGATTGTACCTGGTGCTGCTCTTGATTCAGGCTTTTTTATTGTATTTAATCTTATTTGTGGATGTTTTTTTATCCAAAATCAATTTGACGGCATGTTTAAACACTTTATGAAAAACTCATATATATAGAGAATGATGTATATTAAATGATTATCAATCATATAGAATAAAATATTATGTTACAACCTACTGGAAAAGATCGAACGTCCTCGTATTTTCGGGAAAAAAAAATTCTTTTGTATTTTAAGTTGATTATGATATACATGAAATAAATATCAATATTCAGATTTTGTTCTACAGGACATGACATAATAAATTTTTAATATAATACAATGGATTTAGAAGTTGAGTCATAACCGGTAGATTTTGAAGCAAATAAAATTGATGATATTGATGCAAAAGGTCATTTGGTCAGTTTAGATGTTGAAACAGAGATAACAAACGAGGTTGGCGTGGATTTTGTGTTTGAGAAAAAAGCAAATGATGTAATTGGGAAGGTTTTTGATGCTCCGGATGATGCATATGAATTTTATAATCATTATGCATTTTTACATGAATTTGGAATTCGTATTCATACAACTTATAAAAATAAGACAACAAATGAGCCTTACTTATTCATACAACTTATAAAAATAAGCCAACAAAATATATTTTATCAATATCCAGTTGTCCAACCTTATATTTGATTTCTTCTGAACTCTTACTTATTGTCTCTTAAGTTAAATTGAACGTAGCTTCGGTCCATTCACCGTGTTCAAGTATTGATCGACATGACTTGGTTAGAGACGTTTTTTTGACATCTTCAAGCATCCCTAGATCTCTGCTAAATAGAATCACAAGTGAATTTCTTGACTAACCAATTGGAAGGAAAATCAGCACTTAGACCAATTGACATTTTAGTCTTTGGATGGGTAGAAGGTAAACACGTGTGTGTGGATCTACCAAGGGGTTTCTCCTCTTGTGCTTCGAGGGTAGTAATTTTACGGTGTGTCAGGCCACTTTAAAAGCAGCTTCAAAAAAAATGGCCAAACACGAAATTGTGTGTTGACAACCGAAAAGTATATACCATTATCATTTCACATTTTTGGTTTCTTGCACTTGAGAGTGTGAAGCTACTTAGTCGAGTTCAATAGGTATGTATAAAAATGTCATGACCTAAAGATTTATGAGTATATCGCGTTTACAAGACTTAGTTTTGGTATAAAAAAGGTCTAGCATGCATCGTATTTATTTTCCGTTTACCTTCTATTTCAATTTAGTTATTAATATCCAAAGAGAATGTGTTTTTCTAGGAATTTCTGTATTTGATTTGCATAGTTTTCTATTTGTTATAAATTTATAATTCAAGTTTCAAGAGTAGCATGTGCAAGAAATTTAAATATATTCAGGTTGAACGAGTATTTTCATGTTTACCTATATAAATTTTTATGTTTGATAAGTTAATGTAAATTTAGAAAATTAAAACCTTGATAACTATCTATCTATATTATATATTTATATATATATATATATATATATATATAATAAAGCAAAATAAAATAGGTGATGTGTCAATCAAAGCATAATTTTCTCAAGAAGTGACACTTGTCATTTTTTTGTATATAGGATTGCTATGTGTGAAGAGAGAGGAAATCAATTTCTTTTTTATTTAATTTTTTTTCATATTCAAACATGATATTGCGCCTATAAAGTAGGATCGTTTTAAGATGGATTATATAATTAGTATATAATGTTTTTTTATTTTGTATTTATGTGATTTTTTTATGATACTTTTATCGGAATGATGAGTTGAACTTGGAGTGTTATATATATATAATTCTAACTTCTTGGTTAGTCGACAACTTTTCCATCATACATATTGTTTATAACTATTCCCGTGTATCACACGGGTTTTAAACCTAGTTTATTAATAAAAAAAAATACACCTAGGATGATTATCATTTAACTAGTGTCATAATAATAGATAATAAAATGTAATATTTTGGTTATTTACGACAATAAATACTAAATATATTGCAGGCTTACTTCTTAGAGCATTCACAGTAGCTTCCCCATCCCCATTTGTACTTTTTCCCATTAAAGAATATTTTTTCATACCTTTATCATTATCTTTTTCTCTCTCATTCACTCACAACCACTTTAAAAAGCTATTAAAATAACATCATTACCTTTTCTCTCTCATACACCAAAATCTCCATCTCCATCATTACCTTTTCTCTCCTCTACTCACAAACACTCTCAACCACACCCTAAATTATGCAGGTTCCTCTCACATTATTTTTGGGAAGCTACTATGAATGCTCTTATATAGCACTATAAACCAATTAATCATTTCAATCATAATTCACACATGAAGATAGCCAATTCAATAAAGAAAATGTTTGATGACATAATCATAGAGGCTAGTTAATTACAATGACACCAAAAATGATGGAGAAATTACTTTGCCAAGCATAAGCGTTGACAAAAATTTAATACCACTTAGAGATGATAGTGGTGATTTGCAAAGTAAAGTCAAAGGAAAGAAAAAGCTTGAAGTTCATTTGATCAATAATGAAGATGGACGCACATTCAGTCTACTATTTACCCGAAGCGAGAACAAATATATGTTTCAAAAGTTCAACGAATTTGTTACCGCTTACAAATTACGAAACGGGGACGTCATTGGGTTGTATCCTAGAGAATTCTATGACCAAAAATTGTTTATTGGTTTCGAGGTTTACTCCAACATTCCTATCACACAGCGAAAACAACGAAGTTGATCGATCAACAACATTAAAGCAGATACGATATTCAGATTGAAGTCACGAGGATGATCAAATAAACATATAATTCAAGAAGTATATGTCTATAATCTTCCTATAATATAACTTATAATAAAGAGCTTAAATTTTGTGCACATGACATTCTTCTCCTTCCAACTTTTTTCGACATGGCAAGCCATTATTCCTTTTTAGTTTTTACAAAAAAATCATATTGCATTACAAAACTTTTAGTAAATAAAAACAACTTTTGAATTTGATGCGAAAATTTGGTAATCCTGTCATTAATTCCGGAAGTAAAACTTTTTTATATTATTTAAATTTTGTCTACAAAATTAGGATTAATTACATATATCCTCTTATTTGTTAACCTAATTATTACATATATACCAAACAAAAACTTAAATTACAGAATTCTTCAATCCATGTTATAGCCTCGGAACATAAATTACATATATCCCTTCAAAATGGGTAAATATGTGAATTTTAGATGTTTGTAAGGGGATATATGTAATAAAAAATTTAGGTTGGTTATATATGTAATTAGTGAAGTTTATAGGGTGATATATGTAATTACTTTGCAAATTTAAATTCAAATTCAAGCCTAAATTATCTCTAATACAAATTGTATTATTGAAACTGGAGTTTCACACTCACGTCTTACCTTCTAAACCTTCAAAGTTTACACTTTTACACCTAAACTTTTAAAATTTTTTGTAAATTGTTATTTAAGTAAATTACAAAATTGGTCCCTGTGGTTTACTTAAAATCTTGGATCTGGTCCCTATTAGTTTAAAACTATGGTTATGGTCCCCAATGTTTCTCTTCTCTTTCATTCTTGGTCCAAAATTTTAACGGGGTTAACTCTGACTTTTAAATCTAGCACATGAGGTGCACATGTAGGATGTGTCTCCTTCTTTGTTCGTAACCCCTTTATGCTTTTGTTATCCAAGCTCTGATTAGCCACCACCAGACCACCTCCTTTTCACCATTGTCGCTGGAGAACAACAACATCATTCTTATCCTTAGTTCCCGCTCCGTTACCGCTAGAAGCATTGAGGAATCACATTAAGATCTAGGTTTTGCAATCGACAAGTTTCAGAAATTCCTGCTCTGCTAATCTGCTAGAAGCACTCGAGGAATCAAATTGATAAGATCTAGGGTTTGCAATTGACAAGTTTCAGGAATTCACCGGCACCCCTTCACCAATCTTTACCATCGTTTTCGCCCCCTTCTTCTAAAAACTGTTTAACACGGAGGGGATGATGGCGGAAAACGATGGTCAAGAATGTTATAAACCCTTAGATCCTGTAGGATTCGACTATCGATTTCACTTACCCTCAACCTTTAAAATCCCAATCCGACCAACAATCAAAGAATGTCATGATATTCATGATGTTGGTGGGTTATTTCTCGGTCGAATAAGGGTTTTGCAGGTGTAGTCAAAGGAGGATGTTTACCATTTAGGGTAAAGACCAGTAGGACGTGGGGGTTATTTCGCAGTCTTCATCTTTTCCAGTGCAACCTGAATGGTGGTGGCGGCGGTAAAGGTTAAGGTTGTCGGAGATAGTCGGCGACGAAGGGATGGTGCCATGGTGGTGATGGAGGTTAAGGGTTTGACTGGTTTTGCCTTGGTGTGCACCTCACTTGCCAGATTTAACGTCCAGAATTAACCCTGTTAAAATTTTGGACCAAGAATGAAAGAGAAAAGAAACATTAAGGACCATAACCATAGTTTTAAACTAATAGGGACCAAATCCAATATTTTAAGTAAACCACGGAACCAATTTTGTAATTTACTCTTGTTATTTTAATCACTCAGGTTCTCTTTCCCCCTCTCGTTCTTTTTAAATTAAAGAAGACTAATTCAAAATAGGAGTTTTTCTTTTCAAATTTCAATAAATTTTTTTGTAAATATAATATGGTCTTACTTCTTGTGCTCAGATACCATAAATAATCTTATCCGTTCATGTTCATTATGATTCTAAGCTTTTTGGACAGAGTTGGCCCATCAGTATTGTAAAGTAAGTAAGCTGGGCTTGGAACAGCTTATGCTAATAACTTTGATTTGCTTTATGGTTTTTATTTATTTGTTTCTTGTAACAAGAGTTTTGAATTTTTTCTATCAGTGACTATTTGTTTCTTTTAAAAAATATAGATTTTTCTTTTATGACAAGCAAATGTTTTTGTATTATATTATCATTTGAATTAATAATTTGTGATATTCATACATGTTGTATATTATATGACTTATAAAAGTATTCAACCATTATAATCCATCATATGAATTATAAAATTTTTTATTATATAACACACATAATACAAGTAGTCATAAAAGTTACCTATCCTTTACTTATAATTGATATGAATTATAATTTTCGAGACACAACTATAAGACGTAACTGTCTATCGTTAGTTTGACGCTTTAGGACCAAATCTAGCGTCCAAACCCTCTATGGTTTGGAATTGAATGCATGACCCTTCAATCGATTATGGGTTCAACTTTTCATTGCCCTATGCCATTGAGCTAGAAGCTTGTTGGCACATAATCATTTTCCTAAAACATAGAACCAATTTTATTTATTGTGGTGGGTATAGTTGTGAGGCGGTTATTGTATGTATATATTTGCATAAGAATACTGTATATTATGCATTATATTATGTAAATATTGAACAGTAATTTTTTAGAGATGAGTAAAACTTGTTCTTTAAGATATATATTAATTCCTCTCTGAACTTACAAATTAAAAAATTTGAAAATTGTTATTGTATAGTATATACTATGCATGTGAAATTACGAAACACAATTTAGTGGTTGAGATAACATGTCATTATAGCAAATTCATATAATGATATAAACCATTCAGTATGCATTGGCCTTTACACTATGAACTTATTTTCCATAATAACTTGGTATAGTTGAGGATGGTCCAGATCAATGAGATCCGAACAAAATTGTGAAGGGAACAAACGACAAAATTGAACCTTTTAGTCTCGTTAGAGGTAGAATGAGGTAACATAGAGATGAAGATTTGTGAAAAAACTGCATAAAAAGGCTGAAAGAAAAATGCAATTACAAGATTTCAACTTGTGACATGCTAAGAAAGGGAGAGCTACAAGGGCACAATCGCTAGTAACTCGGCTGAAGTCCTTTTGTAGTTTTGTGATATGTTCTAGATTAACAATTTAATTATATTATATAAAATAAAATAAAAAACGAAATCACTATCCATAAATGCGTTTTGTATACATAGCAATATGACAAACATAAAACATTTGAAAATAAAGAAAATGGCTAACGAGTCACCTTGTCTAGTTGTCTAGCTCAAGCTCAATAATATAACTCGATAAATAAATGAGCCAATTCGGCTCACCTTGATTTGTAATCAAGCCGAACCCGAGCCCTCCTAACTCGGCTAATTAACAACACTATTTTATTTTTTGAACAACTAAAATCATCAAACCTAAACCTTACAGAATTTGAACCTACAGTCACTTGGTTAGTCACTTGGTTGAGAACACATCATTTTACCTACAACCTATCCCCTTGTGAACTGCAACATTATTGAGTAGAACACTAAATGAAGAGATCGAATGATATCTCTACACAATACTTGGTGAGAAGAAGAGGGAAAAATTTTAATTTAAGACTAGGGCGAGTATTTTTTTGTACGATGACATTTTAGTAAAATGACCGTAAGTATAGACCATTCTCACTTTATCTTTAGTATAAATGTATAATAACCTTTTTAAAGACAAGATTTGTATATTATTTCACCAAGTACTCGAACAAGTTGATTTGACGTTTTCTAGCTAGGATGTTTGGATTTGAGTTACAAAATAACTTATTAATTTATTGGTTTTTCAAAAAGTCAATAGTAAAAAAAATTACTTTTCAAACTTATAAGCACTTTTAAAATGACCTTTTGTATAGGATTAATAAGTTGTTTTTCAAAAGCTACAAATCATGTCTTTTCAAAATTACTTATAATTGATTTATTATCATAATATTACCAATCTATCCTCACCATTTACCCAATCTAAAACCCACCACCACCCACCACGGCCACCATTGCTGCCACCCACCAACGTCAGCCACCACCAACCGTCGTCAGGCACCACCACACACCACTGCTAATCACCATCACCACCACCCACCACCATTGTTGCTACCCACCATTAACACCTTCATCCAACAACACCCACCACACACCACCATCACCCATCACCACTACCCACCACTGCCACCACCCACCAACATCGTTGCTACGACCCACCACCACCGTTGTCACCCACCATTGACACCGTCATCCAACAACACCCACCACCTACCCCCACCACCACGCACAACTGCTACCCACCATCACCATCACCACAACTGCCACCATATGTCGCTGTTGCTGCCACCCAACACTGCCACCACCCACCACAGCCCTCTACCGTCACCCATCGTTGTTGCCACCTACCACCACCCACCGATACCCACAACCTTAAAAAATTTAAATATAAAAATTCACTTTTGGAAAATTTACATAAATAAGCTAAATCAAATACCTTTTTAAAAAACAAAATTTTAACTTATTGGCTTTTCCTAGTTCCAAACACTTTTTTTTAAACTATCTTTAGAAAAGACATAAGTCAATAAGCATTTTTGACAAAAAAAAAACACTTTTAGATTTGAATAAGTAATATCAAATATAACTTGTTGAAGCATTTGATGAAATATATATGAACGTACCGTGCAAAAAAAGTAATAAAAATAGCTGGTGTTGGAAGAATACATGCATGTTAATAATATATAAAAGAAGCTATTGTGAGACTAGTATGCGGTGCGCGAATGAAATGTATATGTGTGGGTAGGGGCGGAGCTTCGGGGACCGGGATTTATTGGGAAAAATAAAGGGAGGCCGAGCTATATACGTAAAAAATTTCGGACTAAAATCCTGAATTTAATACCACAGACCAAATAAATGACGGGGGCCGGGCCACCCCAAGCCCTCACTAAGCTTCGCCGTTGTGTGTGTGAACTTTTGATGTGTAAAAGTAAAATTGTACTAATTTTAATGTTATTTTACTTTTTTATGAAAATAACGGTAAAAACGTTGGGTTGGCTATTAATAGAGACATTATGAGTCGGGGTCTATTTCGGATCAACCTCTCTATTCCTACGGGGTCAAGGTAAAACTTATCTTCATCTTACGCTCCACAGACCCTACTTTTAGGTGGATATACTGAGTACGATGACGTATTGTGAGACTACATCACTTGATAAAGGCTTATTAATTTTCAAAAAGGTCATAGGTTCAATATCTAACAAGGTGTATTTGATATGGTTTAGGACTAAAATCAGTGGGTGGGTATCTATTTGCGGAATTTTTTTTTCGTTTTAGGTGGTTTGATGTCAGAGATTTGGTTTCTAGGTGGAATTTGACCATCTTTTTGTTTCTAGGTGCTCCGCTATCTCAGATAGCGGAGGTGGCTGACATGGCACGAAGCACTCGTTGAGCTGGATGGTTTTTTGCTACGTGGAAGAGGCTCCGCAGCTGTAGATAGCGGAGGCGCCCTGTTCCGTCCTTTGAAATAGCGGAGGTTGAAAGGCTCTGTGGGTGGAGATAGCGGAGGTGCCCAGTTTCAAGAGGAGGAGAAAACCACCTACCACCACCTCCGCTCCTTGAGATGGCGGAGGT